>JAWPHD010005443.1:0-163621 GCA_037043455.1 Cyrtodaria siliqua | reverse complement strand
GGCGGGGATTTCTTTATTTACACTGTCCCGTTTTATTGAGTTGACAGTAGGGTAAGTGTGAGGTTTGGTGCAGGTTTAAACTCCCATCGGCCTTTTTTGCCACTGATCGTTCCAAGGCGGTAGCCCTATTGTCAACCCTTTTGTGTTTGTGATGTCTTATTTGACATTTTATTCATCTTTAAATTTGTTCTTTGTAGCTGTGTGTGTTTGTGGTTGACTGTCGTCCTTGAATGCTGCTTTCCCTTTTCGATTTTTATATCTATATCTATATAGACACACCATAAACGGCTTTAAGCAGCCAGGCCGAACCCCAAAACTGGAGCGTCGAATTAAGAGTTACCAACTCATAATATATTTTACGCGAATAAAAAAACTATACTTTTAATCGGCACATATAAAACAAATTGTATGACCTGAATATCTCTATAGAGGTTTAATAAACGGTTTTATAGTGTAATTGTGCCGTTATTTAGAGGGTTAATTTCTTTAGCGCATGATAACAACTGTAATATTGAATATGTCCCTTTAAACTTGATTGTATTCATTATACTCGTATACAAAACGACCAGTTATCAAGGTGTATACGTTTTGTAGACGATGAAATGTTTAACATTATTACTGCACGGAAGAATATAATTAAAACAATGAAACTGTCAAACTAAACCCACAACACTCTATCATGCTATTGCAAAATTAATAAAACCCTGAATACAAATCATTGAAAACAAAAATTGGAATATTTTTTCCCCTAAAGCGTTCTTTAATAACTTATCAATTTATGCATTATTCGCCAATTAATGCATTAAATGTGTTAATTTCACGGCTACTGTGCACGACAACCATTCCAACCGCAAAGCAATCTCCGCTCCCGCTAGAGGGAGCAAAAACCATACTTAATGTCGGGATTAAAGTTACAGATTTGCCTCATTACCCCTTTAAGCCAGAAGAGTAAAGTTACACACTGAGCAAAACAAGGTTCTCTCTATAATGTTTCCGCAAAGTCGATTGACAGCAACAAAGGCGGAGCAATTACAGCAAGTGATGACACTATTGAAAACACCATCCGTGAAAATCGCACGTGCATACCAATTGATGGATATTTTTGCTGGCTATCGAATTTCCTTGCGTTTAGTAGTTTCATACGTGTAATTAAAAACAGTACAATTTGTTCCGTATTTACGACAAATTAACAATAATACAGTTTCATGACGTACCTTGCCTACAGATCTTCGTATTTTGCTTTTTAAAGGTATTTAAGTTCATCTTAAAATGACAAGAACTGGGAGCTCGACTTGCAAGTGAGGAAGTGTCGGTTCTTACGGATGGCGGGAGGTGTACAGTACTGGTTCTACCCAGGAAAAGTGGGCGGTCTGCGACCACCACAAAAAAAATCGACCGTCGTTTATAACCTGACATTTGTTGAAAATGACGTAAAACACCATACAAACAAAAAATAAAACAAACAAACAAAATGACAATAAAATGTCGTAGGGAAATGTCGGTGGCGGGGGTGGGGCGGGGGGGGATTTGAGTCGATGGGGATGCTTTGTATATACCTATTTATATAAATCGACACAATTCATTGTCTAGTCAAAACTGTTTAGAGATGTTTTGGAAACCGTGTAGATGGAACAAAATGGCGGCCAGCAAAACATGAGAGAGGTATGTACATTGAGAATCACTTTCTACTTTGTATATTTTATTATTTCGGTACTCACTCAATGTAACAGCCATGCACCTGAATGCGTGATGCTTAAAACCATACCCATGTCAAGTCATGTATAATCTACAAACATTTGTTTATAAATGTTCACATTTAAGTCTGCCATCGAAGACTGTATTAAAGTGAAATAGTTGTAGTCGAACAGGAAAGGTAGCATTCACAGAAGCTATTCATCCAAAAACACACTTTAAAGGGACACTCTCGGTATGTAAGCGGATATTAAGCATAACCAAATAACTGTGATATTTATTTATTGAAATTTATACACGAAAACATGAACAAAGACCCAAATAAATCAGTACAAACTTCGTAAGATTTTGGTCATAATTACTTCCATACACTCTTTATAAAACGTGTTAAACATTTTATCAAAAGAGGTTATGACGCTATCAGTTTACAACGCATGCTCAGTGGTTGACCCATTGACCGCCACTATGGTTTCCTCTTTGACTGTGCGATGACCGGACATATTGCCTAAATCCTCAAAGGACGGTAGCGTTTGACGGTTGTCTTAATGTTGTCTTGTCGTACCTATAACGTTGCTCTGACTTCTGTCAAGTCAATGAGTACTTACTTACCTTGTGGGCTTCTGTTATTTTATATTCATATATTCATGCTCATATTTGTGTCATACTTATATTGTCTATTAATGCTGCCTTGACTTTTAGGGAATACAATATGTCGGGGGATTTCTATTTCTATTTACACTGTCCCGTTTTATTGGTATGACAATAGGGTAAGAGTGAGGTTTGGTGCACCCTATAACCCCAACGGCCATCTTTGCCACTGACCGTTCCAAGGCGTTAGCCCTATTGTCAACCATTTTGTGTTTGTGATGTCATATGTTACGTTTTTATTCATATTTATAATTGTTGTTTGTTTATATGCGCACTTTTGGTTTACTGTGGTCCTTGAATGCTACATTTCGCACAGTCGAAGAGGAACGCAAAGTGGCGAACCACTAAACCTGCAATGGATTATAAAATGATAGGGTCATAACCTGAGAACCTGTTTAAAAGCACCACTGACCGCTCCAAGTTGGTAGCCCGATTGTCAACCCGTTTGTGTTTGTGATGTCTAGTGCCTTGCTTCTTATTAACGTTCGTTGTGTGTTTTATTGCGTGTTTTGGGTTGATTGTGTTCTGTGAAATCTACAATTCCCGTTCGGCTGTTATTCCTACTTTATTTCTTCTGACATATCAAAATCAACGCACATGATAGTTCTTTAATAAAAAAAAGATTTGGCATTTTTCAATAGCTCTTCTTTAGCAACAACAGGTGTAGTACGCTCAGTTCTTGCGGGGGGAAAGATGTAACCGATGGTAAGCAATGTCAAATGTATCATATGGACTTTTATTGCCATGTCACAAGAAGGGATAAACTGCACGTGTCACAGTCTAATCTCGATCCAGAGCTCTTCTAGTGCTAACCTACGAACAACAGATATAGCTAAAACAACAACATGTACATGACTTTGTGAACAATGTTTTTCAGAGACCTTTGGTTGCTGCGGTTGCCTCATGTATGCGAGTGTTAGCTTTTACATGATAGTAAGAAGACGGATCACGTATGCTACCACTGGAAGGAGAAACCAAAACAGAACATTTCTCCATAAGTGGCTAATGCCACACTTAGCGCAACAGCAAAATGTAGGAACATTTAGAGAGAAATTATCTTGTTGTTTGTTTGTTGACTTTGCAACGGATATGACAACACAATTTCCTCTCCCCTCCCGTGTCGAAGCTTTAAGGCTTTCCGTTTTGTAAGACTTCCATACAAAATCGATCATTTTAATTTGAACATTACAAATGGCTTAAATGTTTCGGAGGCATATTGGTCAAATATACGAACTTTGTCATGTTTAAGCAACGGGATGCGACTGCATCCGCATCCAGTACAATGGCCGTGACGCAAGTCATCTGGCTGTTTGACAACTGGTTCACTTATTTCGTCAAATCAACCTAGAAAATGTGACCTTGAACAAGACCTCAATTATCTCTAGTCTGATAATGCCGCTGGATATGCCCGATGTTCACGTCTAAAGAATTCGTCCAGATCACCTACTCTTGACAAAGCAATTGATGGAAAAGTGTCACTTTTCAAAACATAAAAATGTTTTACTCTTAGATGGGACATTAACGATGGCATTAAACACTGGTAATTTTGTTTCAATGAGTTTTCACATATAAAGAGCATTTCCTTGCACGGTACTGGTCGTGGCCAATTTGTTTTTTTTTATCGTCTGGACTGTTTGCTATTCTAAATGATCTGTGATCTCCTTTGATACATGCGTTAATAAAAATATGCTTTCTTCTAGAAATGGGTTACTTAAATCTTCCACTTCTAAGCAAGTCGTTAGTAATAGTTTTGATACCGTGTTGTTGGTCGGGATCGCGAATGCCCTTATTCAAAGTTATTTACTAGCAGGCTACATTTGATGAAAGTATCGCATTTTAAGTCTGTATAACATCCAGTTTTAATACATGCATGTATGTTTACCATGAAATCAACGCTTCCGTCTCATATGCATTGTTCTGCACAGGAGCATGGTGGATTGCTATTGCAGAGAAATGATGATTTTTTTCTGAACGGTATCTAAGTATTCAGAAATTTCAGGATGAAGTTTACCTTATCCATCCATAATACATAGTATGAATGGCTGTAAGCATTCAGCAATGGTTCTGTGTCATACAGTTTGAAATTAATTTGATGTTGCCGTAATCTGAGTTGATAAAATAATTAGGTGAGCCATTGTAGTTCTAGTGTAACGCACCAGTATTAATCAATACTTAAACGGGGATACCTTGGAAGCAACAAACACAAACAAGAGAGTAAAACAGTAGACTCGGTTGTCCTGAATCTGTTCATGAGAGGTAGTATAAGGTGCGACACCTCTAACGCCCACTAGCACCGGTTTCAGTGCTATTCTACCTATTCTACTTTAAAGCCACACATATTGGGCTGGATGATCCCAAAGGACAAGTAAGTAATAACACTACTGATTTGTAGTCAGGGCGATGTTTTACAGCTGCCACACAGCACTAAACAAACGCTAGTGTGAATGTCAATATTCTCTTAAGCGGATCCGTTGGAAACAAAACACGCAAACACAATTACGTATAAAAGTTGAACAGGAAATGCAGCTTTCACAGAACACAGTAAACCCAAAAACACGCAAAACGACAAATATGAATGGCAATGTTAATAAAGAATAAAGGCATAGGAAGTCACAAACACAAAATAGTTGACAATAGGGATACCGGCTTAGAACGGTCAGTGGCCGCCGGGGGGTTTAAACCAGGTTCTAGGGTTCACCAAACCTCACACTTACCCTGCTGTCATCCCAATAAATCTATCGCCATGAACTATTCTCTAACCAACAAGACAGCATTAATAGGCAATATAAGAAAATCACAAAGATGCTCGTGTATATATAAATACAAAAAACAATAGCCTAGAAAGTCACAAAGAAGGTACTCAATTGGAAGCCAGAGCAACAAGAGAATAAACCATTGAGGGCACGACTAGACAAGATTGCTGTCCGGTCATCTTACAATTAAAGAGGAAAGCATAGTGGCGAACTGTAAATGGGTCCACCACCAAGCATGCAGTGCGTTGCAAAATGATAGGGCCATAACCTCTTTTGATAAACCTTTTAACAAGTTTAACAAAGATAGCATGAAAGTGATCATGACCAAGGATCTTATGGAGTTTGTAAATCACGTCAACATAGAAGTCAGGTAGTGATAGTCCTTTCAGCAGAAGAGTTCTTAAATTACTTTTATATTTGGAAAGAAGATCAAGGTTACGATAATACACTTTTGTAAAGGTTACCGAGAGGTGTCATTAGAGGCTTCAATAACATCTGCCTGGGTATCTGGTGGAAGACTCAACATGAAATCTCTTTCATACCAATATAAAAACAAATCTGCAACAAGGGGTGCACAGTTCGTACCCATAGGGATACCAACAATTTGTCTATAAATGGTAGTTCCACAGCTGACGAAAATAATATCTAATAAAAAAAAAAGTGATTCACAAACTTCATGTCAAGTCCACATAGTGTAATTGTCGTCCAAACTGCTGTTAGTAAAAAACGCTTTAAAATTGTTACAGGCCAGAAATGTACTTATAGATGAAGCTTGACGTTTACCGCAAATCTTATCAAGAACGTCGCCTGAATTTTTAATAAACCAAAATAAATTAAATCCAGAGTTTTAATAAGCTTTAGCACAATATTGTTTATCGTGATCTTTAACAGCAGTAAGACAATATGTTAAAAGTTTGGAGATATTTATATCTATACTAGAATTGGAAATAAAACGGTCTTTATACGGTTGTTTGTTTAATTTGGGAATCCAGCACATCGTTAAGAGTCTGTTTTGCTTTTCATCTATTCCAGCCTATGAAATCTTGCACTGAGTGATATGCATCGAAACAACATTATCTTCAGTAGATTTCACAGGAGTATATGAATTGGTACTCCTGAGCTCCTGAGTAAAACATTGACGTGATGGAAGCGTCAAACAATAATTATATTATTACTGCTTTATCAGCAGGAACTAAAACAAACGTATTATGAAATTCCTGTATTCCAGATTTTAAATTACGAAATGAAAACCTAGGTCCATGGGGAAGTAGGGATGGGTAAAAGAAGCAGACTCGGTTTTATTGAGTCTGTTCATGAGAGGTAATATAATGTGCAACACCAGGGCCTAAATTCATCAAATTTTGAGCACAAGAATCTGACTCAGACTCAAAATCTCATTTTTTGCAACACAAAAGTATGGGTAAGAATTGTGATTTTCAAACATTTTCTGTTAAATTACCTTTAAAATTACATGTTTCTGTTAGTAAATAACTAAATATAGTATTTTTTTGGTAAAATTGTTTGTATTTTGAATTAAAATATTTGAGATTTTGAGTCGAGTCCGATTCTTGTGCTCAAAAGTTTGATGAATATTAGGCCAGGCCTCAACGTCCACTTGAGTATCATGTTCATTTACACTTTCAAAGAATGCACGTTTCAGGGAAACGCATACTGGAGCAAATGTTATATCTGCCGTGCATTGCTCATGATACATGTACTGCTTTAATCAATGGATCTGCTGTGCCTGCTTAAACCACATCATCAGTCTATGTAACTTGTGGCCTAAGCCATAAATAATCACATCTTGATATGTAACTCTCTTAATATGACAAAACAATGTCTTTCACCGCTTTGGTCAGGCCAATTCCACTGAATGCTTTTGCAGTGGCAATTGTATGCGTAAAGCACGAGCTCTTGGTGATTCGGTATGTATTAAATGAATATATTTTGCAACATTAAAACGTCAATTCAACTGCGTCAAACAAACATGAAGAAAGGCCAATTACGAAACTTCTTATTTTTGAAAGCTTGGTGTTTGAGAAAAAAATATCTACCTCAACTACTACTCATACTGATCATAACGGTATGTGTGTGCACGGGTAGTTTGTACATACATGTATTCGGTAGGTGTGTGCACGGGTAGTTTGTACATACATGTATTCGATTCACCAATTAATTATCCCGAAACAATGACATGTTCATGATATTGGAGCAAAAGACAACTTCAAATAATACAGGAAGTAGAGCAGTGAATGTAATGGAATGTTTTAGTCTTTTATTTGGTGTCATTCAGTTATAAATAGCACCCGAAGAAGCGTCTATATACCGTGTACTAACAATTTGATATCCTACATAATCAAGCTAAAGAGGGACACTTAGCAATTCGTCTCCAATAACAACATATATAAATACCATTCCAATCAACAGGTCACCTATAGAAGCGTCTATATACATTGAACTGACATCTATAGAATCAACCTACAGAAGCGAACTAAGCAATTGGTTTCCTATAAAACAACATATATATAAACCATTCCAAGCAAATAGAAGCGTATATATAAATTGAACTGACATCTCCTATAGAATCAACATAAAGGAACCGAACTAAGCAATTGGTCTTCAATAAAAAAAGATATCTATATAAACAGCAGTCCAAGCCAATACTAGTAGGTCACCTATAGAAGCGTCTATACACCGTGTACTGACATTTTGATCTTTTATAGAATCAAACTAAGGAAGAGAACTTCGTATATACTAAAATGGGATGCCTTGGAAGCAAATAAAACAAACAGAGAGAAAGCTAGCAGATGTTATTGAGTGTCGATTCTTACGGATGGCGAAAGGTATATAATACTGCTTCTATCCAGGAAAAACGGGGATGGTCTGCCTTTATCACAAACAAAATCGACAATCATATATGGCTTACCGTGCTAAAATGACGTAAACACTAACTGAGTTAATGAGAGATGATATATCAACATAATGGTTATACATGTACGAAACAATAGTTCATCTATTTAAACGTATATCAAAGCTATTTCAATCACTATGCACGCAAGGCCATTGATGAACACATAAAACAAAAGTAGTCTCATCTAATACATCTCCATAACAATAGGTCATCAAGCGCCTATAAAACACCATTAGGTCATCAAGCGTCTATAAAACATCATCATCAACGATATCTAAAACATCATAATGAAATTAGATCATGGAAGCTCCTGAAAAAACAATAACAGAAACAAACCGTATCTAAAACATCACCATGAAACGTCCATGATGAGAAATGATAAAGCTTATCTTAACGAAGCTCTCTTCTGAGCCGATAATACATTTCGATTTTACTGGAAACTTCAATCCAGGCTAGAAAATTGGATCTGGATATTGAAAGTCTGATTCTTATCTCTCTAATAATTGGAAACATTCTAGAATTACCTGGTAACGGTCGTGATTGTATGATAGTTTGCACCTGCAGAATCGTGATCAGCAAACGCTTCATCCGGGTAGTTGCTGATATCCGGGTAATCGATTTCCGGTGACAGGTTACTCAGAAATTGGGATTAGGATTTTATCGCGTAATCAAAGTCATCTTTGTCATTATTATATTTCGTGCAGTTACACCACAACATTAGCATTATCGAATTTTGTTTTGATTTTCCGAAAACTGGGTTGTAAGTTATGAATAAGCACCTTATACATGGTAGAATAATTACCAATAACATTGTCAAATAATAATTTTTAATACACATATACATTTGAAAACCGTTATGGTGATCTTTTTATTTACAGTAATTCCATTAAACAACGTTAACAAAGCAATGGAGTGTTTGTTTTGTATGAAACAATATAAAAAGGAGTTGACGTTTTTATATATATTTTACTAGCCTTATGGAGTAACATTTTAAGAATATTCAACGAGATTCGTATGTTTTCATATGAAACGTACACGAACATAATATTCTGTTTGTTATAATATGAAATCATTCGAGTTATTCAATAAATGTAGGAGTATCAAACGTGGCATAAAACTGAGGAGCACCGTTGAACTATGTCATGGCATCATGTAAATGTATATACAAACTAATAGTTCTACACTTCAAATACTAGTATCGCTTTTTCCTACTCTATGTATTTCTTACTATTTCTATCACTCAAATGCGTTATAAGTGCTATTTTTTACCTGAATAAAAACGTCATACATTGACTATGCAAACTACATATTGTCAAACTATGTTAATGTAATTATCAATTTAGGAATACGGTAATATACATATATAAGCACGAATGACATTTCTTTTTTTCAATATTCGCCACAGTTACTTACCTTGACTAAAATCACTCCATTTATATTTGTTTTTCTGTTGTTTGCCGGCAGAGTATTTTATTTAAAGCAGTTTGCATGATAAAAAAAATGGCATGCTAGTTACTGTTAAGAATTCCAGCTGTGTTTTGTCTTGTAACGAAACGTGATAATTTTTCGACAGATGCTCGCATTTACCACTTTTCTAACACTCGCCGAAATACAACGGTAATTTGAAGTTGTAATTCTGATCTAGGAATAAGGATTCTGTATTAAAGGGCATACGGAGTCATTTGATACAAATGTTTGAGACCGGTGTATACTTATCTTCATGTCACCTTACCATCATTTGTATTGGTCAAGACAAGGGCTGTCAATGAATGATTGTCGGCATTGCCACTATGTTTATGCATTATTCTTGAGTGTTAGGGTAACTGTAGTATACATGGACACCTCTAACAGGATATAGTTTTTAGAATAAAAATAAAATCACAAACAAACCGTCTTGAAAACCTATATTTATAAAAAATAAATAAAAAAACACACGAAAAAACAGTACCTGAATATAACTATACAGACATGTGACATGCACAGTTTGGAGTGTATTTAACAGCACATTGCATTGATTGTCAATAACAGTTTGTCTTTAAGAAAGTATAGAGTTACTGAACAATCCACATTAGGCGGTCGACTGCTGCGCGCGAATATGAAACCGGCCACTTCAGGTACGGCCAACGGGTCCGCCCCTTTTGTAGAATTGTTAAAAGACCGGCACACTTCTGGTCAAGAGGCTTCGTTCCCCACGGCGAGGGCAATACAGCGTCCCCTTTTCTATGTAAAACAGGAGTGAAATAACTCTAATTATCTCAACGCATGTACGTGTCAAAATGGCTGTTTTAGTTAAACAACAGAGGTCTATTTTTAATGTATAAAAGGCTCGTTTTAAGTGTCCAGTTTTTATTGGAATTTAACAGAATGATAAGATTGCTTTTCAGAAGACGTTGTCACCTCGGTTCAATCGATCCCGCCCAGAGTGAACTTTTAGTTAAGGTCATTTTCGGCGTTTTATTAACAAATATGACAGTTTGTTAAAAGGCTATTGTAACTGTTGTATGGAAACACATGCGTTTTAGTTTCATGGCATACTCCAGTCAGTGTTCTGGGAGAAAGACAATTACAAACCTGAATATGTTATTGAAACACTTATTAATGATATATGTAACATATGTAATTAGTTATATGCAATACTATCAATATACTTGTGTAATATCCTTGGGATACTGTAATATCTCTTAGCAAGCATATTTCACTACCGTTCATGAACAGTCTCTATCAAACCGAGACTGCAATATTTCGTATTTATTGTGTTCAGCCGTTTTCAAAGGTCCACAATCATTCTCTTGTAGTTATTTGGTATACCGTGTAATACACTTGTGTCATATTAGTCATATGGCAATATCCCGTATTTATATGTTAGCGTGTAATGTGTTATGCATTCAAATGCGAGTAACTTTGCCTTTGTATGCTATATGTCTTTCAATATATTTTCGCAATCGTCGACATGTAGTACATATGGAGTTCTGGTTCTGGAAAAACAAACACCATGCACACTAAACATACATTTGAAAGCTAAACTATTAGTGACAAGTACACATGATGGGGGAAGTAGCATACCTAATAACAGACGTCTGTCTCCTGCATGCAACAGTAGCGGAATAAAGACCGTACCATATCACTGAGTTTGGATGTGTTGGAAACTCTGCAGTTGGAAAGTACAATCATTTAAACATGTTATTTGAAATCGCTAATTGAATTGGTGCATGTTTACCTACAGTAGCTTCTCTTTGTAAAATACCGGTTGAGCAAAAATTGATCCCAAGTTTCAAATGTGTTACAAATGATTAATAATGCCCGACTACGGAGTGGTATTCCAGTGGGGGCAGCATTATAGAAGTAGGAATAAAGGTCAGAAAATGTAGCTTTCACAAATCACAGTCAGCCAAAACACATATAAACGCAAACAACACCTACAATAATGATAAAAAGCAAGGCATGAGACATCCGAAACACAAACGTGTTGACAATAGGACTACTGCCTTGGAACGGTCAGTGGCAAGAAGGCGTTGGGGTTTAAACCAGGCTCTAGGATGCACCAACCCTCACTCTTGCCCTATTGGGACAGTATAAATACAGATATCCCCGCCAGGTTATATTATCTAACAAACAAGGCAGCATTAATAGGCAATATAAGTAGAAAGCTGAGTATCGAGCTCACTTCTACAAAGAAATATAAAAAGATCGGACATGGAAAGTAGCGTTCAAGGAGGACAGTCAACCACAAAACACAGAAACAAACAATCATAAACAAACACGCAAACAGACAAACAAGAAGGCAAAAGCAATAATAAATGCAAACGACATCACAAACACAAAAGGCTTGACAATAGGGCTACCACCCTGGAACGGTCAGTGGCAAAGTAGGCCACTGTGGGTTTAAACCGGTTCTAGGGTGCACCAAACCAAGTCGACACCATCGCGATATGACAGATTGTTAAGTTTGTCTATAACTTTGAAGAACGTTTTAATTAGACATCGAAACATAATATCTTCAAGGATTGGGCAGTGTTGTGAAGTTTGGATCAACAGCATTTAAAATGGCACAGTTTGGACGTGAATTCATGTGTCCTAACTTACAATTACCAATGTTTGCTATTATTCAAATCAGTCTTTGAGTCGGTCTTAATAACAAAAACTGACATTAACGATGCCATTGATTTTCTAGTAACTCTTCAAACGAAAGTGATCACGCAGTGTATCAATTATATTTCCTTATTCTCATAAACATATACTTACAGTTCAGTTAGCATTAAGTTTCCAGTAGCATGATTTGCACTTAAAGTTCATATAACATTCTTACGAATGACGTAGACAATGTGTTAAGACAGCATTCATGACATCTCATTACTGGTTCCGTTGTCAGCAGACGTCATAAAATCGTCAAGGCGGGAACATACAATGCACATGTACATCAGGACCAGTTTAGGTACAACTCGCAATGTAATCCGATCGAGCACGAATAAATAAAATGCCCAGGATGCAACAGTGACCGGATTGCACAATTTTTCCGAATTCGATGGACGCTTAAATATGTTTTGTGATCGATGTCATATTAAAGTTACACTTAATGTATAACTTTTTAGTTCTTCTTAAGTTTCTTTCCTATATTGAAGCGGACACACTTAGTAAAATTACTGAATTGAGTCTGATGTCTAAAATAAATGTATTGGTTCTTTTATATCATATTTTCTGATAGTTATATTTAATTCCAAACCTTGAAGTTAACCATTTCCCCCAAACCTTTTAATAAAACATTTTAAACAATAAACATTATATATATGTAGCGGTTTAACTTTGGTTCAGTATGTTTCTTGACTAAATTTAATATTTTTTAAATAATGCTAAAAACAAATTTCTTACGATATTTTTATAGAATTTATAAACAGTAGGGCCTACACGCATTTGATCGGAACAACTTCAACATCTAAAAACATCACGAAATGATTCAGAATAAATGTTTAAATGTATTTTTGTTTAACTTGATGGAAAGCGTGTTTCGCGTCCACTCACGACCGCTGTAAAATAATTCCAGATAGTTAACCCATCAGTTATATATCTATACATATTACATAAGGATCTATCGTATGAATAAAATGTATAATCACACTTATTTTTAACTTACTCCGGAAGACTTGTACCTCTTGTCCGCAGATTTGTGTTTGTATTGGTATGAACGCGATTTTAGTTGAGTCTTTCACCAGATACTCAGAAATATGCAATGTCTTTAATAAAACCTATCGGTATCTGGCTGATATATTGAACATTGGCAATGCTTTCTTTTCTACTATGTTGTCTATCCTAAAAAACTTCAAATCAACAAAGCTAATAATTTTGATAAAATGGAGAACTAATAAGCAAATGTATGACAAGAGGTATGATTTAATTGTCCCCACTTATACGGGGATGTTCACCGAGAAACTTCTTATGGTTTTACGTTTCTGAACTGATTCGTTTTTCTGGAGTTGTAGTCGAGTTGAGGACTTTACTATTCGCAACCTATAAATAATTAAAGAACTACTCCATCAGGAGTTACCATAAACAGACTCAATAAACCCGTTGCTTCCAAGGGATCACCTGTTCAATATGTATTAAAGAAACTTTGCAAAATGTTATTACAATAATTTGCTTTTAAAATATAAAGTAATTTAGGAACTCTTCTATGGTGACGTTATTTGCAAACCTTATGACGCCTACCTAAAGCCCATTGGGACGTTGACGTTTGATGTTTGTCTATAATCTTTCCTGTCGTGCCCTTAATGGTTTATTCTCTTGTTGCTCTGGCTTCTGCCAAGTCATTGAGCACCTTCATTGTGGCTTTCTAGGCTATTGTTTTTTTTGTATTATATTTACACGAGCATATTTGTGTTTTACTTATATTGCCTATTGATGCTGCCTTGTTGGTTAGAGATTAGATCATGGCGGGGATTTCTTTATTTACACTGTCCTGTTTTAATGGGATGTCAGTAGGGTAAGTGTGAGGTTTGGTGCACCCTAGAACCATTAAGGGCACGACAAGAAAGATCATAGAAAAACATCAAACGCCACCGTCCCAATGAGCTTTAGGTAGGCGTCATCATAGGGTCCACAGCCTGTCCGGTCATCGTACAATTAAAGAGGAAAGCATAGAGGCGAACTGTAAAAGGGTCCACCACCACCAAGCATGCAGTACGTTGCAAAATGATAGGGTCATAACCTTTTTTTTATAAACCTTTTAACAAGTTTAACAAAGATAGTATGAAAGCGATCATGACCAAGGATCTTACGAAGTTTGTAAATCACGTCACCATTGAAGTCAGGTTGTGAAAGTCCTTGTCGCAGAAGAGTTCTTAAATTACTTCCATATTTGGAAAAAAGACCAGGGTTACGATAATACAATTTTGCAAAGGTTTTACGAAGTTTATGGTAACGGTAGCCCTGATGGAGTAGCGTATTAGCGTAGCGTACAAAGATTACGAATATTAAAGTCCTCAAACTCGAGAACAAGCTCTAGAAAATTGAATACGTTGAGACACATAGACCCCATAAGAAGTTGCTCGGGGAACATCCCTATCTAAATGGGGATAATTAACAATATCAAAATTAAAATCATCTCTCTTGTTATATATTTTGGTAATTATTTCACCATTGTCAATGGAGAGATGTAAATCGAGAAAAGAAGCGTTAGTATCGGAAATATTAGCTAGATTAAGTTGAAGTTCTTTAGGGTATATATTATTAACCATAGTAGAAAAGAAAGGGTTGTCAATGTTCAATATGTCATCCAGATACCGAGATGTGTCATTAAAGGCTTTAATAACATCTGCCTGGGTAGCTGGTGAAAGACTCAACATTAACTCTCTTTCATAGCAATATAAAAACAAATCTGCGACAAGGGGTGCACAGTTCGTACCCATAGGGATACCAACAATTTGTCTATAAACGGTCGTTCCATACGTGAATAAAATATTATCTAAAAGAAAAAAGAGTGCTTCACAAACTTCTTGGCAAGTCCACATAATGTAATTGTCTAAACTGCCGTTAGTAAAAAAAACGCTTTAATATTATTACAGGCCAAAAATGTAGTATTTTATCTGTTTTTAGTAAAAGTCTCAACTTATTCGTTTTTCTAGAGCTTGTACTCGAGTTGAAGACTTTAGTATTCGTATTTTTTGTATAACTAAAAAGCTACTCCATCAGGGCTACCGTTACCATAAACTTCGTGAAACCTTTGCAAAATGTTATTATCGTAAACCTGATCTTCTTAGATGTTCTCCTGTCGTGCCCTCAATGGTTTGTCCTCTTGTTGCTCTGATATCTGTCAAGTCATTGAGTACATTCGTTGTGACTTTCTATGTTAGTGTTCTTTTGTTTCACTGTCCCGTTGTATTTGGATAACTGTAGGGAAGTGTGAGGTTTGGTGCACACTAGAACCTGGTTTAAACCCCCAGCGGCCTTTTTTGCCACTGACCGTTCCAAGGCGGTAGCCCTATTGTCAACACTTTTGTGTTTGTGGTATTTTGCCTTTTATTCATCTTTAACGTTGTTCTTTGTTTCCGTGTGTGTTTATGGTTGACTGCCGTCCTTGAATGCTACTTTTATATCTATATGTATATATACTTTTATTTTAAAACGCTGTTTTATTTATAAATATCATTTTGAACTAAGTGCATGATATATATCGTCTCAGCCGTCACCCATTTTCTTAAGTCGTTTTTAACAACTGCTGGTATTGATAAAAAATTGGAATCCGGTATTTAAAACATTTCAAGTTGCTCATGATTTACTGAGTAGAAAAACATCGAACATATGGTAATATATTCTAGTATTGGAACAATCTTCATGTGGTTGCTTTTAATTTGGATTTTGACGAAACTGACACGTATATCTATTTAATAGTATTCTGGTGTTGTCTTTTTCCATTTTAAAGAAAAGCAGTGCAGCATATAACAAGTCTACACACGCTCTCTCTTAACACCTTAGTTTCTATTCTATATGAAAAAGGAATAGAGGGATTGTTTGTTTGTTTGTATGGTGTTTTACGCTTTTTTCAACATACGAGGGTGCTTCAAAATGTTCTGTCACTAGGCATATATCCTTTGAACTGGATATTACACTGAGATAAAGTAGTGTATTTATAGTACTACTGGGTTCGCTCTCTTAAATTTCACAACAAAAATGAAAAATTTCCGGTTATTTATACCCCTGAATTACCACACCTTTTGGATACTGGCATCTCTGAAAATGTCCTTGTTACAAAACGTTGTAAAAAGTATTTGAATAATTCTATGCTTTTAAATTTTCTTCTACGCCATCTGTTGTTATTCGCCCATAATCCATGAAAATGATTTTTGAGAATTCGGAAAGGTCTTGCTGCAAACCAGATATGAGTGAATGCATATCCCTTAATTTTAGCAGAAATAACACCGATTTTCTTCATTTTGTTTACAGAAATGTTATAATATCTTTTAAATGTCGTAATTATTCTCATAGTATTAATATGTTTTCATATTTTTTTTACAAATCCTGATCCTTCAGTGTTTAAATTTCATATTCAACACATTATTGTATAATTTGGTACAATATTTAGTTAAAATATTGATCAGCCACAAACGCTATTTCAGAAGACTGCCCTTCCATTTAATGTCCATTTATCGTTAAATTAATTTTACACGTTAGCTTAAAATGTTAATTTCTAAGACAATACCTTTTCATCTACCATGCTTAAATTCTGAATCTTGTAATGCACAGATATACATACCTGAAACAACTCAGGATGAAAATGCCTCAGTATGTATAAGTGATATGTATTAAATGTTCCATAACTTTCGTCACACAAACGATACAGCATTCATTTTACCATCAATGGAAAGGTATGGAAACTCTCGTTCATTTGGTACCAATCATCAACACTCACAACGAGCATATAATTGTTAAAACGCGTTAGTGACAGAACTTATTGAATGACCCTCGTATGTAATGTTCTATATGACGGTAGATTTCTTTTTTGTGGTGGAGGCGGGCCATCCATTTTTTCTGGGTAGAACCAGTACTATACAGATCCCGCCATCCGTAAGAATCGATACTTCTTCACTTACAAGTAGAGCACGCAGTAGGATTCGAACCCGCAGCGATGAGAGGCGAGCAGATTTACAACGCAACGAAGGCCACGGGGACGCTGAATACATATGAAAAAAAAGAAAGATCGGACAGGAAAAGCAGCATTCAAGGACGACAGTCAACAACAAAACACAAAAACAAACACGCAAACAGACAAACGAGAAGGCAAACAATGCAAACGACATCACAAACACAAAATGGTTGACAGTAGGGCTACCGCCTTGGAACGGTCAGTGGCAACAAAGGCCACTGGGGGTTTACTCTAGGGTGCACCAAACCTCACACTTACCCTACTGTCATCCCATTAAAACAGGACAGTGTAAATAAAGAAATCCCCGACATGATCTAATCTCTAACCAACAAGGCAGCATCAACAGGCACTATAAGTAAAACACAAATATGCTCGTGTAAATATAATACAAAAAACATAGCCTAGAAAGACACAATGAAGGTACTCAATGACTTGGCAGAAGCCAGAGCAACAAGAGAATAAACCATTAAGGGCACGACAAGAAAGATCATAGACAAACATCAAACACCACCGTCCCAATAGCCACCTTATGTTTTAGATTTTGTATGAAATGTGCATGTGCACTAAATCCAGCCGCACGTTACTTTCGGTGTAATTATTGTTTATTTAAATATTTGGCTCCATTTTGTTTTAAACTCATAAATATAATGAATATGAGTTCATATTACTAGCAGGTGTACATATAATTAAAAACATGTGCACTTTGATCACAAAACAATAATTTAGCATAGCCTTAATTATGAATACTATTAATTAGTTATACAACAAAACGATTTATACAACAAAAGCTTTTCTGAACTATTTACAATAATTGAGTTGGACGGATCATGGGTCCTAGTTTAGTGCAGATGCAAGTTGAATATTCAATGATAATGATAGTTTTATTCGGATTTAGATTGACACACATACTATGTATAAATTGCTTCCAGTCCATTAAGGTACTCTTCATACTGATGCCATTTACAAGGCAGACAGTACCACGAGTATCGACTCTCATAATATATACTGGCGGTCAGTGAAAACGCACCAGTAGATTATATGGGTGTTAAATTGCATTGCTTGAGTAATCTATAATATTAATTGCATAATTTGAAATTGGAGGATATTAATTAACAAATGCAAACACAGATTGTCTCAGAATTCCTAAGCATGGTGTATAGTGCTCAATTAAAATCACATGGGTAGAAAACAAAAGTCACACATTTTAATACCGGGTATGGCCAACCGTTTTACGGTCGATGTGAAAAATCACGGTCGATGTGTGACCTTTGTTAAACACAAATGCATATTGTTTCAAACATTTCCATCCATAAAAACATTATTTAAACAATTTTATTGCGAGTAATTGTTTATGTTTATCCAAACATGTCATTTTAAACACAAAGCTGGTATCTGCATTTGTTTATTCTTAAATTTGATACAACTGTTTTTCTCTCTTTAGAATCGAATTGTCAAACTGTTTTTTTAAACTGACCACAATTATTTTTACGAAATGCTACTGAACTGTACGTCACTGCCAGAACAAGATCGTTGTCAAGGTTATGTAGTTTATACGCGGTTAATTATAGCATAATTAACAAAAAATAAATTTAGAATTGTTATAAACGCTAAGAAACGAAAATCCGCATAAAGAAAATATACAAGTGAGTCTTAACGGTAGATAACATATTTACATGAACATTGTATCATTTTAATTTATAGGACATTTATTTAACATTAATGGTTTCACTTTTAGACATATATTCTTATTCGGAAAAAGTTGCTTAATCACGTCCTTGTTCTAAATAAATTCTCATTTTAATATAGTTTTTAACGGTGGTAAATCAGTTAAATGACGAGTTACGGTATGTTATTGAACACTGGTCTTGAATTGTTAAGAGTACTTTTGAAGAAAGTTAAGCAATTTACTTTTAAATCAATGTTAATATATTATTTTTGATTTTTAATGAAGTTTAAAATGTCTTCCTTTAAAAACACGTATCAAATGAATTTTGTATTTACTATATAGGGTATTTACTATGTAAATACGTATTTACTATGTAGAGTATTTACTATGTAGGCATGTCCATTTTCCCGTAGATATTATTACATATTAAATTGTATTACTTGTGTGTGCTTAGCGAGAATTTATTTACTAATAATATAATTTGCTAGCTAACCACCGACATGTTTCCATCTATCTATATATACTGATACACCCTCTTTCGAGTATATATATATATATATATGAGCAGTACCGTTTACATCGTTGATTAACACAGAAGTTCAGCTAGATCTTTCAAAAAATTAGGAATACGGCATGGCACAGGAATAATTTCTGATTCAGCTAGATCTTTCAAAAATTTAGGAATAGGGATTGAAAGGGAATACTTTCTGAACACTCAACACTCTACATTCAGGAACAACAGTTCAATTGTATCATGATACACTGAGCTGATCTCAAAAAGAAAAGAGGCTAAAATATATAGTGCTTTAATGCAACAAGGATCGTGCGATTTCATGGCAACACATAAGCATGTTACGACGTGCTCACAAGTAAGACATCCACAGACTAATCATGTGGTTAGACTGACAGGCCTTGATGGATCGGCCCACTAGAGATATGACATTCAAGTAATGGATAATGGGTGGTCTACTCTTCTAAACAAATATTCCGGACTAATATGGAACATACTTGGAACGAAAACAAGAGTCCTTCGCAAACATATGCGAAATTAGCTGAAACATACCCTTCGTAATTTTTATTAATAATTGATTCGAATCGTGACAAGAACAGAATTCCACCTTTTATGCTTATTTAAGCTCATGATTAGACAAAGAGGGAGTAAACTGAAATAGGGGTAATTTCTTTCCACAAAAACAAAACTATCGGCCTATTTTTCACCTCCCTTATTTTTTTCAAATCGTTTTTGTCCATTTAATTACTTTTATCGATTTCATCGGATGGTTTTAGCCCCTATTTTTCGACCTCCAAAAGCCTATTTCACAGGTTTCAACTCGTTATATCAATCCCTAAAATGCTATGACACCCCCTCAATATTTAATAAGTCCGATTATGTAAACATCATTAACAGAGAATAGGGAATTGGTATCAGTGGAAGGGACCGAGAGCACGTTCCTTGGAAGAGTGTCGCCGTCGTAAATGGATTGGAATACGCAATTAATGGCGAATCTCGTATCAAATATCCGGATCAACGATTGAATATATTGCTTCGCATGACATTCAAGATGTGGTGAAAGCATAACTGACTGAAATACTGTTTGAACGGTCTCTAGAGAGATTAAATGACGGATAAATTACCTATATTTGTAGTCGTGGACAGACTAGGTTAATATGAAATGTACATCGATAGCTGGATGGTTGTACTGAGTTATAAGCTGTTAACTAGTATAGTTAGATGTCAGAGATGATTACAAATCCTGATAAAAAAAGAACCGAGTTGTTACAAGTATTACCTTTATTCCGTCTCACATAGCAACCCAAAGAGAAACTAACCCTAAATGCATAGAAACATCGTGTGTCTGGTATTAATGTTGCAAAATGCACAGACCTAATAACGTAGGCATAACTAGTAAATAGGGTCTGAGCCAAATGTTACCGTTTTATTTTAATATTTAATAATATTTATTAATATTGAAACGTTTGAACTCTGAAACATAGAATAAGTTGGCAGCCTATAACATTTGAAGTAAGTTTTACAACAGCAGATTACTTTTATAATTTTTGTAACACCTTTTGAACTTGGACACATCTGATACCGGATAGTTTGTTTGTATGGATACATAATCGAATTCTCTTTGTTGATCCGTGGTCCCCTTATAATGATGTTGTCCAGTTTTCTCTCACACGCTCTTTTCACAGATATCGGCTTGTCCTGGGTAAATGTCCATGTGCCTAATTACATTTGTATTGACTTAATTTAGTGTCAACAAATATTGAATAAAACATAAAATGTAAACAGACATGGACAAACATTGCTAAAATGAACACGGCTCTTGCTTAGTCCAAAATTATGTAACAGGCTTTGATCGTTGGAGGACTTGCGTAAATTCTCCGACCATTTTAGATCGCCATTGCATAAACGATATTTGTAGTTAATTTTGAGACATAATAATGCTAATAGGAGTCTAACAAACTGTATTGACGCTATTGACGATGTCAATATTTGCACGTTCTTTTGTTCGTTCTGTCGTATATTTGTACCTGGATGATGCCATGACGACGGTATTCGCTGTCCCGCGCTAAATTTGACTGTGGCATAGCTTAAAAGAAAGAACAGACACATGCAACAATAACTTTTATTTTAAAATGAATTAATATCACCTAGCATATGAATGCTTATGTTGTCTGGCATTAGTTGTGTAGACTATTTCAGAATTCCGTTCATAATCACTATAGAAAAAGGGTATCCGTAAATATTCAACAGGTCAGAATAAGAGGGAAAAGTTTACATGTTTTCGATTCCAAGTTGTAGATAAATACTGATCAAAGTGTTCCTAGATTCCCTCTAAATATTCCTAAAACAGCAATTCTGATTCAATCAAATATGTCATTCAAATAACACTCGTCCGATATAACATCCTATTATAACAAAACAATACACAAATGTTCTATCTTCAACAAATGTGCCTGTATTTATACCATGCAAGTTCAATATGTGACAAATATCAATATTAACATATTTTATCTAAATACTAATATGTGCCTACTGCATTCTCCACTAATCCAAGAGCCCAATCTTCAATCATATTTCTATCTTTTGTAAATTTATTTATCATTTATACCCCTGCTAAATGTACGAATAATGATGTAAAATAAATATATCTAACCTTAGAAAATCAACAAATTATTTGCAAATATCAAACGAATAAATATAGACAATCTGCCAATAGATTATTTACAATTTCATTTTCGTATTATTATCAAGCAAGATTAATGTAATAATCTTCACATGATCAAATTTACATTGCCGGAGTGGAACCCTATGGAAATACGACGTTGTATTTGTTCAAAAATAGTGAAACACCTTTTTGATAATATTTGACAATGATCAAGAACTGGCGTTTGTTTCACAATCGTTTCTATTTGTTATAAAATATTTTGGTAGCCGTCTGAATAAACGTTTGGAATTTGAACACAAATGTAAATACTTAAGGTTTGTTAACAGCCTTCCAATGTTAAATATTTTAAATGTTTAAATGTATGGTGGAGTAAACTTCGGGATGATATTATAACAGTTGTATGGACTGGAATTGATCTAGATTATCGGCATCGTTATGTTTTTGTGGTGTGTGCTTATATACTAAGGAAAATAAATTTAGCACATATGCTTATCATTTCCACAGACGAGATACAAAGCCGAGTATATTCGGGGTCAATGATAAAGTGACATAGATCTAACCAATAATAATGCTACAAGGTCATTTGTAAACAAAGTCGGTGATAAAAATAAAGCAAATATGATGGGAACATACTTTTATAGGTTATCAAAAATCGTTCTCATTTCCATGAAAAGGGAGGAAGTTTTAAAACTAAATTTGGAATGATTTTGTTCGAAAATAACAAAACACATTTCAGCGGTTTTTAATCCATGCCAGAATGGGCAGTTCTAGTCAATGCCAAACATTACATTTGTTCAAAGCAATATGTTTGTATAAGTTGTTTTTAATATATGAGAGATATATCTGATACTTTGCTTAGAAAACAATAAAATAACACACTTTTCTGAAAATCACATCCTTACCAAGCAGTTCAAACAATTATATCAATGCTCATATGTTTAGTTTATGTCCTTAAATAGTCGTGCTAAACTGTTTTTTGTTCACTGTATATATGCTAAAGAAAAAGGGAAACGCAATTCGGGAATGTCGGCTATGTACTTTATATGCCGCACACTTAATTCCATGTAATATTCCAGAGAAATCTCGAGATGTTTTTTAAAGTGTTGCAGCTAGTTAGAGAAAATACAACTGTTATGCTGTAGACTTTCTAATTACAGAACTCTTTGTAACACGAAATGCACACATGTTGAAGTTCCTCTTTGAAAATATGAGCCATTTCAGTACTGTATTTAATATAAAGAGATGTTTTACGTCCTACGTTTCCTCACCCGCTTGAGCCAAACACATATTCTATCAATAATGAAACGTTAAAGGATAACATTTGGTATTTTATGTGTTTTTTAGTCTTTTTTTCCGAAAGCGAAAGTCTAATGTAGCCATGTTTCATTCGATTAACAGCCGGATATTATACATACAATATATAGCGGAAATTGATAAGTTGCGTTTAATATTTTCCTTTATAATGCAAAAGTCACTGAATTATGTGTTTGTGTTGTGTATTGTCCTTTTCATTGTATATTTAATTTGCTCTTTGTTTGTTGTACAGTTCGGATCTACGATGTCACTACGTTTGGCTGCTGTGGTTACCATACCAATTTTCACATTACTGTTTTACTGGATTCAACCATTGTATTTTATTTTGAACTTTAAATATTAATATTTGATATAAGTAAGGTTCGCCCTTTCAAGTTCCGTTGGCAATCGCTGTTGTATATCATTCTGCATTTTCTGCAAGGTAAAATGAAAAACAATGGTTTATTGAATGTTTGTTTGGAAACCTCAAAACTAAAGAAAAACGAAATATACTAATAAACATATATATGGCAAAAAGAAGTGTCCGGTAATATAATAGGAACAAACAATACTACAAATAACTTACTGGTCCTTTGGGACAAACGAGTCCAGTATAAGTGGCTTTAAAGTAGAATAGCACTTAAGCCGATGCTTGGGGCGTGAGAGGTGTTATTTCTTATGTATTATCTCTCATGACTCAATAAAACCGAGTCTGCTACTTTATTATTTTAGTTGTGTTTGTTGCTTCCAAAGGATCTCCCTTATCAGTATTCATTAGTATAAGACAAAGCACAAATAAAGCAATGTAGATGTGTATAAACATATCGTACACACCGGAATAGAAATTGTAATAGGATTAGGCGTTGGCAAATGCCTTTGGAAGCGTTAACTGGTTTAATTAAATTTTAGTAAAATTAGAGACAGAGAGAGAGAGACAGACAGAGAGACACAGACAGAGACAGACAGAGATACAGAGTGAGGGTGGGAGATGGGAGGGGGAGATATAAATGGGAATCCAGGATCATCATAGTCTTTCTATTGAATATATTACTCTTGTTCTTTTACATGCCATGACAATTGCCGTGAGGGCATGGAGTCGCCCGGTTGACATCCCCATCGGAATGATTAAGCGGTGATCTAGAAAGGGACTTCATCAGCGTCCCCAGCGCTATAATGCGCGCCGGCGTCTCGAGCTGCAATATTAACAAGCTGCCAGTAGACACAGGCGCATACCGGTGCTTTTTAAGTGGGCCGACATTCCACCGATGTTCGCCGAATTGCCTAGGCCTCTACATTTTTCCATTTCTGAAAATAATATACCCAATCTTAAAAACGTGGCATACTTTCCATAGTATATATTTAAAACAAAGACCCAATTCAATAATTAATCGATTCTATACATAAAAACGTACATTTAAATGAATGCTTTCGGTAGAAAAAAAGAGTCCCCCAAAGACCAAAAAGCGCTCTATTTATTTTCCCTAATTCCAAACGAAAGCTCACTCAATTTCCCCAAATTCAAACTCATGGGCCCCTTCACAATTTGCAAAGAAAATACCCACCCCTTCCTAACTTGTATTTACCCAACCAACCATCTAGCCAATCGTCACAGGTTTAAATTATCTAACCTGAGAAATAAATAATAGCAAAACATACATAAAAAAAACACAACCATATCAGTTTATTATTGACATTTCAATGTTTAGATATTTTTTTAATATTAAGAACTAGTCTACACTTTTAGAAATAGCACCGTTAAGATAAATATCATTTTATTCAAACGACAGTGGCAATTGTTGCAGTCATATTTGCAATGAAAAAATATATTGAAATATCATTGTTTGTGTTTGACATAAGTCAAATAGACATTTTTTTCCATTATTTGTATTTGACAAAAAATATGCTGGAAGGCGTCTGGATTTATGTGTAAAATATATAATGTGTAAATAATCCAATAAGTTTAAAGTAAAAACTCGTATGCATTTAACAGAGAGTGGATATGCATGTCTAGCTAAAACAAGACGAGTTTAGGACGACATTACATGCTCATGGTCGCCACGCAATATACAATAAAGATACAGTACTAAGTGTATAAATAGTAAAAAAAAAAGACAAGTAAGTCATAAAGCACATGAGAAAAACGTTTATTAAAGTGAAACGTGCTACATGCAATTTACATTTGAGTCTCACCTCACATACAAGTGCAATTAGTATAAAATAAATAAATAAATAATAAAACATAATATAGTTGTTTGAATCCGTTTGATTTTAATATTTTATGAACAAAAACTGTCGAAATCTATTCAGTGGTTAATAAGGCGATATTTTAAGGTCTGACCATATATGGTAATGGCGGCCATCTTGGATAATGCATTGATCTAAGGTTGACCTCAGAATCATCCGCGTGAAATTTTGTCAAAAATGGCCGTGCAGTTTCTGAGAGGTTCATCTTGGATGTGGCGTTGCCCTAATTTTAACAAATTTGAAAATTAATGACCTTAGGATCATCCATCAGAAGTTTAGTCAAAAAGGACCAAGCAGTTTTGGAGAATAAAGTTTTAAAACGATTTTCATATATATAATTCTCTGTAAAACGGTGACCCCCGGGGCGGGGCAAGATTTGACCCCAGAGTCACCATTCGAACAAACTCGGTAGAGGACCATAACCTAATGCTACATACAATATACATGTAGGAGAGATCAATGTCTTGTGCTTTTAGAGAAGATTTTTTTAATTCCCCATATAAGTTTGTAAAACATGTAAAATCCCCATATACACACTTTAAAACCCCGGGACACAACCATTTTTGACCCTAGTAACTCATTTGTATAACTCTGTAGTCGAGGAGTTGGCGATCATTTATAAACAAAAACTGTCAAAATCTGTTCAGCAGTTCTTCAGAAGAAGATGTTTTAAGGTTTTGACCATATATGATTATGGCTGCAATCTTGGATGTTGCATTGCCTGCCCTAATTTGTACGACTTTGAAAGACATTGACCTCAGTATCGGCCATGTGAAATTTGGTCAAAATTGCAGTTTCTGAGGAGATTTTGTTTACCACACACCCCTCACCATCCAGCCCCACTCCTCCCCCAACGTCGGCCATCTTGGATGTGGCATTGCGCTAATTTTAACAAATTTTAAAATCACTGACCTAAGGATCATCCATGTGAAGTTTGGTCAAAACTGACCAAGCGCTCATAAGCATAAGCCTTGAACGAGCTTTTGAACCGACTTTTAATAAAATGAAGTATATTTAGAACAGCAGTAAAATAAAGCTATCAAATAGGAAAACAAGTTACATAATTATGACATCATATTGAATAAGAAATACTCTACACCCAGTAGCTTAATAGAAATACTCTAATTAAAAATAAGAATCATACAGTCAGTGTCAATCCTACAGAGGACAGCTTTGGCAAATCGTGCACATGCCACATACTGCAAGCTGTTAAGAACTATTTAAGATTACAAATGATTAAAAAACTGAAATTTATTATTTGGAGCAATTGCTGATAAATTAAAAAGATGCTACCTCTTATCATCTCATATCAGATATGAGGGGAACTGATTGACACTGGCTGCATGCAGGACACTACAAACAATTAATTATAAATAAAATAAGAGAAGAGTATACTTTAGGATCATATTTAGCATACACATCACAGATCATAAGTATTTAAGTTAATTTAGACGTAATACATAGACAAAGTTGCGGGTAAATAATAATACAGGCAGTTACTAAAGGCGTGCCACAAAAGCTCAAATCATCTAAAGATAATACAAACACTAAATAAAATCATATTACAACATCGCTGTGGCGGCTAGATAATAATAATACAGGCAGTTAAATTAGCCATAAAACAAAAATGCAAGTAAATAAGCTACATAATGATACAGGCAGTTTTATTAGATTTAATAATGATTTGTCAAGGGAGTCATTCTTTTTTAATACATGTGGGTAACCTGGGCTTCTTTTAATCTATCAAAAAAATCATTGAACATTTCTGCTACATCCTCATTTTAGATAAAGTCTTCTCCTGTTCATTTAAAATAATTTTCGTTTGGGTACAGTTAGATTTTTTTTGACATATATGGTTTAATGGTTTTCCCGAAATCACTAGATTTACAACCCCACAAGCATCTATCCATGAAATATTTATTTAAAGATTTCTTTTTCAGTTGGTTTACAAGATTTCTATTTTTTCTATATTCATCCCAT
The DNA here is from genome assembly GCA_037043455.1 of Cyrtodaria siliqua. NCBI lineage: Eukaryota > Metazoa > Mollusca > Bivalvia > Adapedonta > Hiatellidae > Cyrtodaria > Cyrtodaria siliqua. The sequence continues at coordinate 136,125 of JAWPHD010005443.1, read as the reverse complement.
GTAGTAGAATTTAAATTTGTCAGATATTTGTGGTAGGTCATTTTCTTATTATCTATAGCTTTCCTTAAAGTTTTATTCATATAAGGTAATTGTTCTCTGTTTGGCTGGTATGTGCTCGTCAATAACCTTACAGATCTGTGTCAAAAGAGTTATACACATGAATAATAGATTCTTTATTTAGAGAAGAGGGATCTGCCAGTTTTTAATTAATAAAAGCATTACTATCAAGTGTTCTAAAGCTTTTGTAAACAGATTTTTGTTTTTCGATATTTGGTAGTGTTATTAATCACAGTGTTTATCATGTTGTGGCAGTCACTGATTCTTGCAAAGTTTTAAGTTCTAATACACATTGATTTGGAACTGGTCAAAAATACATCTAAAAGGGATGGTGTACAGTTTTTCATAAAACAAGTTGCTTCTTGAATAACATTTGATAAGTTAAACAATTTCACAAAAGTCTAAAAGGGGCTTGCCTTTGGTATCTGATAATATATATATAATTTAAGTCCCCATAGACAGCATAATGGTCGTAATAAGTGTTTTACCTAAATTATTTATGAAGATTTCGTTATTTAAATTTGGGGGTCTGTAAACACACAAAAGCACCATTTAGTCTTGTTAAGATTTACCTCATATATAATATTTTCTAAAGATGTTGACTCAAAATCTTTTCTTCGTCTTGATGGAATATCTGACCTTATATAGGATACCAATCCCCCACCATACACATTTCTGTCTCTTCTTTCAAATTTATAACCTGTAATATTAAAAATAGTATCAAGATAACTAGAGTCCAGTTTTGTTTCGGAAAGAAATAACAAATCTACTACTTTATCATTAACCATGTCATGAATCTCCATATATTTTGGTTTTAAGCTGTTTATGTTTAAATGAGTAAATATCAGTTTCATTGGGTGTTTACGTCGAACTTCGTATAATTCTGAAAAGGGTTTAATTCGGGAAAATACTTTTTATTTTAACGATTTTCCTATACTATTCTATGTAAAACTGTGATCCCCGGGCGGGGCAAGATTTGACCCCTGGGTCACCATTTGAGCAACCTTTGTAGAGGACCATAAACTAATGCTACATACAATATATGAGAGATCTACATCTAGTGCTTTTAGAGAAGAAGAACTTTTAAATTCCCTATATAAGTATATGTTAGACATGTAAAATCTCCATATACAAACTTTGGAACCCCGCGGCACAGCAACTTTTGGACCTAGGAACTTCGTTTGTACAGCTTTTGTAGTCTAGGAGTTGGCGATTCTTTATAAATAAAAACCGTCAAAATATGTTCAACGGTTCTTGAGAAGATTTTTTAAGGTTTTGACTATATATGGTAATGGCGGCCATCCTGGATGTCGCATTGACCTAATTTGTATACATTTGGAAGGCATTGACCTCAGTATTTGTCCATGTGAAATTTGGTGAAGCGGTTTCTGAGGAGATGTTTTGTTTACAAATGCCCTATGTAAGTCTATGTAAAACATGTAAAATCTCCATATACAAACTTTGGAACCGAAGGGCACAGCCACGTTTGACCCTAAGAACTTCGTTTGTATATTTCTTGTAGCCTAGGAGTTGGCGATCATTTATAAACATAAACTGTCAAAATCTGTTCAGCGGTTCTTGAGAAGAAGATTGTTTAAGGTTTTGACTATATATGGTAATGGCAGCCATCTTGGATGTTTTATTGACCTAATTTGTATAATTTTGGAATAATTTTACCTCAGTATCAGCCATGTGAAATTTGGTCAAAATTGTCTAAGGAGAAATTGTTTAACCAATAGCTAACGGACGGACGGACGACGGACAAAAAGCGGTCACAATAGCTCACTTTGTCAGGTGAGCTAAAAAGGGTAGTCTAGTTCTACGTACGATGCACTAGAAATACATGTCAGGCTAAACACATATTTAAAACATTCAAAAGCAACATGTGAGACATCGCACATAAAAGGATTGACAATAGCGGTACCGCCTTGGAACGGTCTGTGGTTAAAAGGGGTTAAACCGGGTTAAAGGGTGCACCAAACCTCACTATTATCATATTGGCATGAACAATTAAACGGGAAAATGTACATGAAGAACTCACTGCCAGGATATATCCTCTAACAAACAAGGCAGCGAATGTATAACACAAAGATGATCATGTATATATGAATATAAAAACAAAAGCCTAAAAAGCCACAAGGAAAATACTCAATGACTTGGCAGTTTCTAGAGCAAGAAAATACACCATAAAGGACACGACAAGACAATACATTAAACGTTAACATCCCTTTCAAGTGTTATAAGATAAAAAGTTTATCAAAACAGGTTATGACCCTATCATTTTGCAATGTACTGCATAGTTAGTGGTTGACCCATCACAGTTCGCCACTACGCTTTTCTCTTTGATTGTGCGATGACAGGACAGATTGTAGACCCTACGATGACGTCTACCTAAATCCTCAAAGGACGGTAGCGTCTAATGCTGGTCATAAATCTTGTCTTGTCGTACCTTTAAAGGTTTGTTATTGTCTTGTCGTACCTTTAATGGTTTGTTCTCTTGTTACTCGGCTTCTGCCAATTCATTGAGTACTTGCTTTGTGGCTTTCTATGATTATGTTTTCTATATTCATATACACATGATCAATTATGTGTTATCAATCCTATTAATGCTGCATTGTTTGATAGAGAATATAACCTGAAGAGGATATTTAGACTGTCCCGTTTTATTGGGATGACAATAGGTTAAGAGTGAGGTTTGGTGCACCCTATAACCCCAACGGCCATCTTTGCCACTGACCGTTCCAAGGCGTTAGCCCTATTGTCAACCATTTTGTGTTTGTGATGTCATATGTTACCTTTTTATTCATATTTATAATTGTTGTTTGTTTATATGCGCACTTTTGGTTGACTGTGGTCCTTGAATGCTACATTTCGCACAGTCGAAGAGGAACGCAAAGTGGCGAACCACTAAACCTGCAATGGATTATAAAATGATAGGGTCATAACCTAAGAGGTGTTCCAAATTAATTGCCTCTCATGAATAGGCTCAATAAAACCGAGTCTGCTACTTTTCTCTCGTGTTTGTGTTTGCTGCTTCCAAGGGATACCCTTTTCGGTATTTACACATTGCAGCATAATAATGTACATATTGATTGTCTAAGCTTGGAGATTTTGTCAAACATATGATAAGCGTAATTACGCCATCGCAACACTCCTTTAGTCATCAAAAGCATGCATACTTCCTGTAAGTTTGTAGAATTTGTTTTATCTATATCTCTCTCTCTCTCTCTTTTAAAAACATGACACCCAAAATAAAAAATATTTTTAAGAATTTACATTACCTTCACAGGTATTCATGTTTTTTGAATCAGCACACACCTTCTCGGGTCAATAGTCACTCCCTCTGATAAATATGTCTAACCATTTACTTCTAATGACTTTAGAAGTTGTATATTACTACATGTACTAGATCAGGTACAAATTAACAGTTTCACTTTCTACGTCATAAACCGCTGTAGATAGTCTATTGTGCAACTGTTAAGAGACTCATTCAGACAAAATGTTCTGTTTGCATCTGTTGTTTTATTGGGTTCGGCAATTTCCAGGAACTCTCATTCTTTTGCCTGTAAATGATATCTGTATATTGTATCTGTATATTATGTATATTATATATGTATATTATATGTGTATTGTATCTGTATTATATATGTTTAGTGTATCATTATTGTATCTGTATATTGTATCTGTATATTGTATGTATATTATACTTGTATAAGTATTATATATGTATATTGTATCTGTATTATATATGTATAGTGTATCATTACTGTATCTGTATATTGTATCTGTATAGTGTGTTTATATTATATATGTATATTATATATGTATAGTATATATGTATATTATATATGTATATTATAAATGTGTATTTTATCTGTGTTATATATGTATAGTGTATCATTATTGTATCTGTATATTATATATCAGTATTATATATGTATATTATATATGTAAATTGTATCTGTATATTATATTGTATCTGCATATTGTATCTGTTAGTTGTACATGCACTTGTATCAAGATATGGCGTATGCTATTGTCTTGTTATAATAGAGATGTGTTTTTTTGGCATAATTCGTATTTGTTTTTCTTAATATTTCCATAAACTGATTATGCACTAGGTAATACAATGTAAAATTTGACATCATTTGCATATCTAAAGTACAGCGTGCTTATATGGATTTACGTTGTAACACAAATAATTACAGTCCAGACTCTATTGTGCCCGTCGCGGCAGGGAAACTTGTCGTGTTTGTTGGTGGAGGGACTATAAACCTCAGAACTACACACACACACACACAAATAATTATAATTACTACATTAAAACACGGAGGATTGGAGGACTGTCTAGCAGAGGCTTATTTACCAATTGCGAAATATTGCGGACGTGACGTGGACCGGTTCTACTCGCAGAATGTGTGGGCACTTGTTAAGCGTCTTAAGTGTTGTTTATTGAGTAGGAGTAGTGCTAAAATTTAGGACATCGTGAGTAAGTCCATGTTACTACTTTTTGAACCTTTCACATTTCCAAATACCACATCTAAGTATAAGCTAGTATATTTTTTCAAATACATTTAATATTGATATGTACTTCTCAAAATAATTTAAGGACCATGTTTAGATCTGGATTATTATTTAAAGAGTTGTAAGAGAACAATTTACTGTATTTTTTCCATTTTAAGTTTAGTTATATTCTTTTACAATAATTATTGTTACATTACGCACATGTATTAACTTTTTACATGCATATGAAATCCTTAATATTAAAGATTAAGTAATTATTACTGTTCTATGTTGTGGTCCTTAAATTATTTTTAGGAGTATATGTAAACTAAAGCAACAGTGGTCCAACTGAGTATGGCCTGGTGTTATCTTGCTGGAATAACGTGATGTCTGTATGATTTCCTAGGAACGGTAAAACGGTTCGATATACCCGGTATTAAGATGTGTGACACATTTTCTACCCGTATGACTTTAATTGAACACTGTATAGCATATTTAAGAATTTGAGACAATCAGAGTTTTCTGTTGTTAATTAATATCCTTCAATTTCAAAATATAAGTTATTATTATAAATTAGAAACAATACAATTTAACAACCATATAATCTATTGGTGCGTTTTCACTGACCGCCAGTTTACATTTAAAACCGATCTATGTAAAGAAACCCAGCGTCTAAAACACATAAGATTCTCGGTTTAACAACCAACATTCAAACTATCTTAATGTATCTTCATATATCCATGAAAAGCCATAATTGGTCATCAAGTTGAGATTATAATGAATAACACAGGTGTTACAAGGTTTAGCACAATGCGTCCCTCTTCTATATCTAGAGCCCGACCTTTCAAGAGGCACCTTCCATATTTTGTATTCATTAATTTTGTCCACGCCCAATTAAAGTTTTCATACTATATTTTATATGTTATTTGAGACGGGCTCTTGAACTAGAAATGTGGTCGTACCTACGTCAAAGTGTGGTTTTACTGGTTAATTGAACTTCGGACTGCAAAAAGGGAAATGATAACTGGTACTTGTTTTCTTTTGGGATGAAGAAATCTTGAAACATCTAGGACTAAAAGTGTTGTGGTATTACTACACTATCCTCATATATTTGTACAAAATATTACAACGGTTAAAAAATATTTGTCTAAAGGCTGTGAAAATATTATGGTTTAAGAATTATTATTTGAAAATATATAATGCTACTTGATGAGTTTGACAGGGTCAGCTAAGTAGATGTTAGTATATTATGACAACAAAGGCGATGTCTGTACAAGATGTTACATGACAGTTCTTGCGGAACATGGGAAAATCGTAAAGCAATGTGTACTATCCAAAAAGTGAAAATGTCAAGTATAACATTTGTTATATACCAATCAATTGCAAAGCGCCCCTTTTGACTCGCGAGCTGTAACCTAGACTCAGAAGAGCATCTGGTGTAAGTGGTGTCTTTAGAGAACGGGGTACGCGAAAGCAAAAAGTATTTTCAGACTGGAAACCATTGGAAGGCATTTACAATATTCAGAGTCGACCTTGGTTCAAAAGTCCCTGCAACAATGAGATTCTTTACCACATTCGTTTCAGAATATTCGCATGTACGAAATAGTGTGGGTCCTTGAATGCTACATTTCCTGTTCGACTTTTATATCTACTTATAAATTCCTCGCCTATATCAGCATTTCGACATCTCTCTAACTGCTAGCTGCAGAGTGGAACAGATCTGTTTTGGATAGGGTATGATGGTAGATATCTGGGTGTCGGGCATTTCAGTGAACTATTGTTCTGGGTAAGTATACAGTTTTGTAGTAGTCGGATGTCCACCTATTACTCGAAACTGAGGTGGGTGTAGTTGTCTGGGCTGCCTGCCTGTCAGTGTCAAGTTACCTTCAAGTGGGATAGCTATAAAAGTAGATATAACAGTCGATCAAGAAGTGTAGCTATCACAGAACACAGTCTACCAAAAACACGCATTGATAGAAACAACAATTACAATGTTAATAAAAAGCACTTGCATGTGACATCACATACAAAAACAAAATATTTATGTGAGGAAGCTATCCATCTGGCTTGCGGAACGTCTGTGGTTCTACCCAGTGCCCGCCAATGCACGAAAAATGACCGGAGGGGCACCTAAGGTCTTCCTCCACCAATGGAAGCTGGAAAAGTTGCCATATGACCTTAGCTTTTGGCGCACGACATAAAATCCAATTCAGTTCAATTCAAGTATTTTCAAGTCCAAGGAGTGGAGCATCTCTGTGACGCTTGCAGTTGGACAGCTTTAATCTGATTTATGTAGCAGTCATAAAGAAACGTATCTCTCACGAATGTTTTTTATTCTCACAAATTGACGAAATATCAAATCATCCCATCCAACTTTTCACACCATATAATTGTTTCACCTTCACGAAACTATGTAAGTGACACTTACTAAGACGCTGACAATGCTTTAGGTTGATTTTTCAAGGTAGTTGTGTGTGCCCCAGAAATGCAAATAAAGTTTCTAAAAATAGACCATCATACCCAGATTATATCTACCTTCCCAGGAGCCATTTTGTTAACGTACACGGCTACTTACCGCTAAGCGTCTAGCCATAAAAGTATGGCTGCCTACCGCTAAACGTCTAGCCATAAAAGGCGACGTAACATCTAAGGGAAGTAACTATACAAAACAATTTCTGTCACAACCACTTCACTCGAAGTCGTTTCGCTCATCGGTCGCTATTTTGTTTGATTGGTGATATTTGTGATAGATATATATGCTTGGGGTGGATTGAATATTCCTATACGCCTGCTGGACATCTGTAAAAATACGGTCTCTGCTTTCTTATACAAGATGCGTCATGTTCGCATTTGTTAGTAAGATCCATAACATTCTCCCCAATAAAATCGTCTTATTATACCTTAAAAGGAATATCAAAACTACTTAAACATTAAAAATAGTGCATGCCATTGCCGTGGTTATTATCACGTCATACCAATTCTAAAGTAAGGTTGGGTTGTAATGCAACTATATTTATGAATACGTTTAATTGATTTTTAATAAAATTGTAAAATATACTATATTTATGAATATTTAATAAAATGGTAAAATATACTACCTTAATTTTATGAATAGTTGGTTTTTAATAAAATTGTAAAATATATTATACATGTATATTGTATTTTATATATATATTAATTGAAGAGCCAAAACAGACAACGGGCAATCTTTAATTGCCGTATTATTAGTATTTTCATGTTTGCATCGATATAAACTTGTTTAAACCTCATCCCCAGTAGCAATTATTAGTATGCATACATATACATTCTTATCCTTAGCGTTCTGTCTTTTCTCCCAGGTTCTGTGAAAAATGTCACTTATAAAGTAGAACAGTAAATACTACAAATGTTTATTTTTCAAAAATATAAACGGCATCCTCGAGCAATACTTAGCTCTAACAATTCCAGCTTAAACCTTATTATGCACGGACATTTAAGTAAGTTGACGCCATTTAGGCAAGGTGCTATCTCTTAATCACACTTGAACACTATGACACCTCAATGACCAATAAAGAAAACAAACGTTTAACTAATGCTGATTATCGTAGCACTTGTTTTTGCCTTCAGAACTACCATTTTGGACACATTAGATGGCGGATTAATACGGAAAAAATGGCGACGTTTGTTCTACATGCTTATCGCGGCTCTCTAAAGATTAACAACCCCATACTTGGTGATGTAATGTTTACTTACCTCACAGTACGGGTGAAAGGTGGCATTATTTGCATAACGGACCTTTCTTTTTAGACAAGTTGTTTAATTGTTATTGTGCAGACTTGTTTATAATCGTATGGGTATAATCACTTGATCCCTGATCTAAAAGGCACTCAATTTTCCTAAGTGATGATAACCTATTTGAATATGTAAACTAGCTTAAAACGTAAAATATAAAAAGTAAATGAAAATTAAGTTTCATTAAAGGTTCTTTCAAAGTTGTGAAACTCTTTTTTTCTTTTTTTTAATTTATGTAAACTGATACAAACAAATTGCTTTTATTAGGCATCTCGGTTGGAATATTAAAAATATCCATGTAAGCCTATTTTCTACAATATACAGTTTCTCTCGATTAAAATATATATCATATCCTACCTAAAACGCGAACCCCAAGCAATGTATATACTCGGCTGGCTTAGTGTGTTTATAAAAAAAAACATATTGTCTCGAGTATCGATACATTCTTTCGCTGGATATGTATTTACATTGACAATGACTGGGTTCTACTCAATGGTAAAACCCATTTGCACAGCCTCCCGATAGCGCCTGCCGCTCACTGCTCCAAGGCGACAACCGTATTGTCACCTATTATGTTTTAAAAAGTAGTACGTATATCTACCTATTGGCCTGGTACTTAACCCTTCTCAAAAAGTTTCTATAGTACCGTCACCTTTTTGAATACTGTTCTTCTCGCGTAGTCTAAACTTTTTCATATATTGAGTACTACTGATCAAGGACGAAACTTGCATACAATCTACAACAAATCATTACCACGGAGCTCACCAACATCCAAGCCTTGCCATGTTAAATATAATTGACTAAACTACTTAATAGGTATAGACCCCTTTGACAAACTGGATGGAATGAGTTTCAAATGTAGACTTCAATTTGGAGAAGAACCTAATTACAAACTATAACTTCGCGATTATTAGCTATTTCATACACTTTTAATAGTAACAACTAAACTCATGTTTCTAGCAACTTAATATTAAAATATTACAATAATATATTAGATCTTTTGTACAGTTTAAATAGGTCAACCGCAATTATAACATATTAAAAACCTGAGTGTTTGGTCCGTTATAAGTTCTTTGTTGGTAAAAGATCGATTCTATAATATTCTTTAAAACGGTACAATCGAGACACGTCCCCTTAATGTTTGTCAAACAGTTTCGTGCCAGAATAAATTTAGTTTTTTTTATTCAGAGAGAAGTAGCGGAGAGCAGTCATATTGGTGTATTCTTTTTTGGACAATAAAAGGACCCAGGTGTACACTGATTTTCGAGACTGCCTAACATCCTTAAGATGTGCACCTAAAATGGCCGATGAACTCTTTTAATCAACTTCGGATAGACGTTAGGTTAATGGCCAGTTTTATTTTAGTTAATAAAGAAACACAAGGTGTTTAAAAATATGTGTTGTGGAATTATGATGATGTTGGATATAGTGGTAAATAAAATATAAGTTTTATGTAGTTGAATGTAATAAGTTCGGTGTATTGGTTTTACATTTTCAATATGCATAGGTATGCAGCATGCACAAATATACATGGTACGTGCTCATCTACACGCTTTGCATTTGTATGTTGTCAATCTTGTAAGAAAACTGCTTGAAGATACGTCGTGTAGGTTTTATGGAAATGACTTCAAGGGATCTACATTTCCCCTCTTAATCCACAGATATTTCGTAGTCGGTGACCCCTATTGCTGCCACTCCAGTATGTAGAAATGAATCATATACGTTGTTTCTTGTGAAGTTTTGTTACGTACACTGTTTTGGGTGAAAAACAAAAACGAAGAATATCATGTTTTTTACCTAGGAAATGTAGAAATGTATTTTATTGCATACCATTCCTCCGAGAAATCTACCACTCGAGAAATATTAAATTAAACTATAAATGAAAACTGAAAATTAAAATATCTAATGTTATAGCTGTGTTTACATTTTGCATTTTGCAGCTGAAGTATAAATGAGTCAATGTAAATGAAATGTTTCTAATGTGCCTTATTTTTTGTTTTTTACTAACAAAAATGCGTTTATTTGGGGACTTATGTAATGTGGTGTTGCTGTTATTTTCGGCAGATGTTTTTTGGACAAAGTAGACAATCATTGCAACTAATCACATATTATTCATGCCGACACATTATTTGTAATATTTATAATTATTAATAAGTAGGTAATAAATAACTAATATATGATTTAACTAGATAAATATGATGGATCGTAAAATATATAGGAATGCAATGTTACATATGTAATGAAATAAAATCAAAATGAATGTATAGGTAACACGAAATATGTTAATGTATGTATGTATATAGTCATCACAAGAGTACTATAGCATTAAGAATAAAACCATTAAATAATCGTAAAACTGTACACTTGCTATTTTTATAAAATATATCATTTATAGGACTCTCTATAAAAAAAGAGTTTGGAAACAGCCGAACACGATAAATACGAAATATTGCAGTCTCGGTTTGATTGAGACTGTTCATGAACGCTAGTATGTCACTGCTATTCGCTGGCAGCTGGTATGTAGACTATTTGTTTGGATGCATATGTATTGTAAGAATAAACACAATACTCTTAAAACTTCGTTGGACGTAATTGTTATCATATTTAGTGAAGAGATTTATGTGTAATATTTTAAACTGACACCAGTGCTGTACAATAATGCGTTTATAAAAACGAACAGTAGCAGTTTCAACACTATATACATATGAATGTTTTCTTTTTTTATGCAAATATTTGTTGTTGTGTTTTAAATACATATAAATGTATGCACTAACATAGGAAATACTGTGGTCTAACACTTAGGAAAACTAGGTTTTAAAAGTATTTGTTGTATAGAATAAAATAGCATTAATACAAGACAGTTATATTTTTAGATATGTCATTCTTTAAATTATACACATAACTACAATGCTGAAGTTATTGACAGTAGATATATTATCACTTTAATATAAATAAAAAATATTGCGTGGGACGTTTAAAGACATAAATGCAGACATCAAGTAACGGCAGAGGTTTTATTAATCAATCAAAACACGTTTCGGAAATAACTTTTTTAGATACGGCATTTTCAATGCAAATTAATAATCTTACATATATAATTTTTATTTGAAATAAATGTGATGTCTGGGAAAACCCAAATTAAACTGAATGTGTTATTACAACATTTTAAGACTCAATAAAGTTTTTTTGTTTTTATTTTGTCTACTGTTCCAGCCACAAGGATGTTACTTATGTAAAGCAATATTAACATAATATGAGGTTTTCAAATGTATACTTCTCAGCCGACTTTCAAATTTAAGATTGCTATATTACTAAAATTTCCTTTTTCATTTATATATAATGTAATAAGGTAATTTTAAAAAATGGATTGAAAATGGAGAAAACCATTGAGCTAAAAACGCCCCGCGCATCTTTCTTTGATATGAATTTAATATGATTCCCCCATTTTGTGTTATAATTTCTTTTAAAATTATTTAACTTTGCATAATTGTGTTGCATCAGTCTTAATCAACATTTCTCTAATACTACCTTTTTAGAAAAATCATGAAGTTTCTACGAATATTTTATTAATTTTATTAGTTTTGTACCATTGTTTTAATCATGTTTGTATAAACTGTAAATATATTCTGTTTTTGTCTGAGGACCGTATGTTAGACTGGCTTGTAGCCAAATATGTTATCCTCTTAAAATACAGATATGTTTTATTATTATTATTATTAATTATTATTATTATTATTATTATTATTATTATTATTATATAAATTGTATTTACCCTTATCCCAAGTAAAATGATAATATAATCTTTAAACTAAACATTTGTCATGTAAGAAATATAGGACTTTTCATTTCTTTCTATGGGACACTTTGTATTGTTATCATACATATACATGTGTAGCGACGATAATTTTAAATGAATAAATAAAACATCAATAATATACTTGAAGATTGGGGTAATATATTAGGTGCTATCATGCATTTATACTAACTAGAATTATATTATAATGGGTTTATTATGCCTATTAAGCATTGCTGCGGGTGACTTTGATATCGGGTCTTTATTGCATAATTGTGTATTGTGCATTCTAAACGTAGATATGGGATTTTTTGTTGATTTGTTTAGCCTGTTACTTTTTAACGAATAAATCAAACGTTTAAAGTCTATTAATCATTTATGTCTGTGGATTTGGGTAATATATTTGGGTATATATTGCATTTATATTATCTAGAATTTTATGTTATTTTTATTGTGTCTACGAAGTAGTTTAGTTTAGTTGTTGTGTGCAGCAAAGTTATTGCTTTGGGTAGATTTTGGCAAGAATTTGGTTTGCAAACTACATCCAATATATAACAGAATTTGATGGGAAACCATGTTAATATGTAATCGTTTATGAAATCATCATATTATGTTTTTAATATAATCGTATGTTTTAAAAAGATAATACTGAGGTCTGTGTTACACTAGGTATGATGGTCAGTATGTTAGAAGATAATACTGAGGTCTGTGTTACACTAGGTATGATGGTCAGTATGTTAGAAGATAATACTGAGGTCTGTGTTACACTAGGTATGATGGTCAGTATGTTAAAAGATAATACTGGGGTATGTGTTACACTAGGTATGATGGTCAATATGTTAGAAGATAATACTGGGGTCTGTGTTACACTAGGTATGATGGTCAGTATGTTAGAAGATAATACTGAGGTCTGTGTTACACTAGGTATGATGGTCAGTATGTTAGAAGATAATACTGAGGTCTGTGTTACACTAGGTATGATGGTCAGTATGTTAGAAGATAATACTGGGGTCTGTGTTACACTAGGTATGATGGTCAGTATGTTAGAAGATAATACTGGGGTATGTGTTACACTAGGTATGATGGTCAGTATGTTAGAAGATAATACTGGGGTCTGTGTTACACTAGGTATGATGGTCAGTATGTTAAAAGATAATACTGGGGTATGTGTTACACTAGGAATGATGGTCAGTATGTTAGAAGATAATACTGGGGTCTGTGTTACACTAGGTATGATGGTCAGTATGTTAGAAGATAATACTGAGGTCTGTGTTACACTAGGTATGATGGTCAGTATGTTAGAAGATAATACTGGGGTCTGTGTTACACTAGGTATGATGGTCAGTATGTTAGAAGATAATACTGAGGTCTGTGTTACACTAGGTATGATGGTCAGTATGTTAGAAGATAATACTGGGGTCTGTGTTACACTAGGTATGATGGTCAGTATGTTAGAAGATAATACTGAGGTCTGTGTTACACTAGGTATGATGGTCAGTATGTTAGAAGATAATACTGAGGTCTGTGTTACACTAGGTATGATGGTCAGTATGTTAGAAGATAATACTGAGGTCTGTGTTACACTAGGTATGATGGTCAGTATGTTAGAAGATAATACTGCGGTCTGTGTTACACTAGGTATGATGGTCAGTATGTTAGAAGATAATACTGCGGTCTGTGTTACACTAGGTATGATGGTCAGTATGTTAGAAGATAATACTGGGGTCTGTGTTACACTAGGTATGATGGTCAGTATGTTAGAAGATAATACTGGGGTCTGTGTTACACTAGGTATGATGGTCAGTATGTTAGAAGATAATACTGCGGTCTGTGTTACACTAGGTATGATGGTCAGTATGTTAGAAGATAATACTGAGGTCTGTGTTACACTAGGTATGATGGTCAGTATGTTAGAAGATAATACTGAGGTCTGTGTTACACTAGGTATGATGGTCAGTATGTTAGAAGATAATACTGGGGTCTGTGTTACACTAGGTATGATGGTCAGTATGTTAGAAGATAATACTGAGGTCTGTGTTACACTATGTATGATGGTCAGTATGTTAGAAGATAATACTGAGGTCTGTGTTACACTAGGTATGATGGTATTAATCCGGTATTAATCCACTTGCATGTAATAAAATAAAAGATAATTCAAGTTGGAGTTTATTTATTCAACTTTCCCCCCAAATACATGTCAATTATGAATACAAATCACTGTTTAATACAGAGTTTGTTACATAAATTGTTGATGAGGCCCGGGGAGACAACCGACTGCCTAACAACACGGGCGAGTGAGCGACCTGTGTCGTCATAGTGTCTTGTCCCCATAATACTCTAACTTACTATGGACAGCGACTCGGGGTCCACCTGTAGAACCCATTTTCCCAATATGACACAGTATCATATAGTTTTACAGATAGCTGTAATAGGCCTCCCCTTTATGAATAAAGGTGGAGGGGCCTCCAACGTTAACCCAGGAGTGAACCCCACACAACACACACGTTAGTAAAACTTCTTATATATGTCCTGCAGCTTGAAAGCATATCAGGATATGAGATAAAAGGCATGGTGGAAACACCCAAATCACATATTAGTCTCCCTGGAATGCAATAGAACATCACCTTATGGATGTTCTCCTCCACAAAAATTCACTAGAACATCAATGTATAAAACACTAGAACGTCAACTTATAGACGTTTTCCACGATATTTTAAATAAAAATTCAGCAACAACCCAAATGACCAACCCATACTTTTAACATGATTATTGTGGAGCTGGAAAGATGTTCTGATTGTTAAAAATAAAACTTTCTAAACCGCCCTTCCAATTATTCAGCAAAACCTGATATCCTGTTTTAGACATGTGGGTCCCATCAGACTGTACATTTCTATATCGTTTACTGAAATGTTACCATCGTGGTCAATAACTTTGCCACCCATGCCCAAAACAAATTGTGTAATGGCATTATTCACACGCTTTCTCTTGCCGTCAATATGAGGCCCTGCATTTAAACGTGCATAATGCCAGTATCGACGAGGAAGCAGAGAAGACCATATTATAAATGTACAAGAAAACAATGCTGAATACCTTAAGATGCAGCATTTAATATTTTCTATAAATTGTTCTCCCGTGAGGTTTGGAGTGGTCAAATCATTAGAGCCACAATGTATAAGTAAATAGTCCTGCTTTGGTAAGTTGGATTTTTTCCGGTCCACCAGTTCATCCATTCAGTCCACTGTCAAGCCCCTCTCTCCTATCCAATAAACGGAAATTTTCTTGGTCTGTAAACCAAGGTGACGATCAATTGCAGCTAGGCCAGCCCAATACACAAAATAATAGCCAACCATCCAAACGACTTTTCTTGCGTCACCTGCAAAAACTTTGTGTTTGTTAGCTCTCAATAGCCAAAACGAATGTAACGTTTAAATGCACCCGATTTCTATCGACCCATAGACATTATTTTGTTATCAGGGACTCCCAATTCGGCTAACTCCGTAGCTGCACATATTCTGAAACTAAGAGATCTGTAATGACCTTCTACGCTGAGAAAAAAGATAATGCTTTTCCCAGGACAAAGTTAAACTGATATCTGGATAGAGAGGTATGATTATTGTGAATAAATATGTTGTCATTGGCAAACAGAGGTCTCAGTATTTGATAATTTTGAAGTAATTTTAACTAATTTGACTGGGCAGCAAAGTAGACCATTTTGAGGTATGACGAGTGTCACAGACTACCGCACTGGTCTGTTTTTGACCAGCGTATGGTCAGGTCAATTGTTTAGCGCTCGGCTTAACATCATGAATTTTAATTTGCTTCTGGTTTTCCCTATTTTTTGTATTCTAAGTGAATTCCCCAATCCGAAGCAAAGCGAAAAAGGCTAGAGAGAATACCGCTGAAAATAACACTGCTTCATAATGGTTACGACATACGTTTGGGATAGGGACCCTGTTGTATTTTTTGAAACCTCGCTGTACCCGACGTAAACCTTCTAATGATTTGCCCACTACAAATA
The DNA here is from genome assembly GCA_037043455.1 of Cyrtodaria siliqua. Lineage (NCBI taxonomy): Eukaryota > Metazoa > Mollusca > Bivalvia > Adapedonta > Hiatellidae > Cyrtodaria > Cyrtodaria siliqua. The sequence continues at coordinate 119,983 of JAWPHD010005443.1, read as the reverse complement.
ATTTGGTTGTATCATTAACCCCTTTGATTTTGTGCATTTAAGCAATTCCCGAAATGTAAGCCGTCACAGAAGAAGCTGCAACCTCTTGAGTAGACAGAAAAATAATGCAATTTAGAAGATGCTGTACTGGGACTGGCCGTATATGTTGCAGGTTGTAAATCGATCTGGAATTTTGAAAGTTTGTCTAAAGCAAACTGGTACGACTTTTTTGTATTGCATGAAATGGAGCTTCCAACGAGTTCTCTGGCTATACTGGCTAAATCGCCCAGATCTTTGGCGGTACCTATCAAATTTACAAGGAGCGCTGTTAGTTTTCCAAATTCCGGAAGAGAAAGACGGCACCTGCAGTACTTCCGGTTTTATCAGCAAGTGGGGAGAATCGTTATGTTTACATTTTACAATATCCCGTTGCACGAGGCAATACCAGACCGGCTGCAAATTGATAGATTTAAATATGATTATCAAATATGGGAATGTAGATAATCTTTATTAATGGTGATATGTAGTATATAGTATATAGATATGTTCAACCTCAAAAACAGCATTATAAAGCCATTAATGGTAATATTATATAGATATGTTCAACCTCAAAAACAGCATTATAAAGCCATTAATGGTGATATTATATAGATATGTTCAACCTCAAAAACAGCATTATAAAGCCATTAATGGTGATATTAGATAGATATGTTCAACCTCAAAAACAGCATTTAAAACCATTCATGGTGATGCTATATAGATATGTACAGTCTCAAAAACAGCATTATACAGAACACAGAATCATCCAGTTATGATGATAATAATAAAATTATATAGAAAGTGGCAGTCTCAAAAATAGCATACACCTACCCATTGATGTGATAATATATTCAGATATACAACCTGCAATGGTGATAATATGAAAAGAGGTTTAAATTCGAAAACAGCATTATACATAACACAGAATCTATCCATTAATGGTGATAATATTTATATACATGTACAAGCTCGAGAACAGCATAATACAGAAATACAAAAAACACACTCAAACCATTATTGGTGATAATAAAGTAGAGATGCGTTACGTCAAAACAACTCTATACAGAGCACATATTCAGCCGATTATGGTGGTAATATATATATAAAAAAAAAGAAAAAAGATGAAAGGAGAAATTTGGAAATCGTCGAACACGATAAATACAAAAGATATTGCAGGCTCTATTGCAATCGGTTTGATTGAAACTGTTCATGAACGGTAGTGAAAGTGCTTGCTACCGTTCATGCCCTCTAGCACCGGGTTGAGCAGAACTCAATATTTAAAATGCCAATAGTACATACATTTTAGCCATCCCGAAAGATATGACGATGGGCATGGAACCTTCAAAACGGTATGTTCACCGATTCATTCCATGGCCAGCAGCGTATGGCTCCAGTTTCTAACAAAACGCGTTGCCCTAAACGAAAAAAACAAAGGTGGAAATAAACAAAATGGAATTTAGCTGGGAGCAGAGGTTATGAAGCCTTCGTATCACAGGTAACAATCAAAATATTAAATTAAAAAGCATGCAACATTATACAGGGTGATTAAACATTTCTCAGAACCTTTAAAGGCGGGAGTAGTAGAACCATTTATTCGAAATTTAAGTAAGAAACCAAAGGTTTTTGAGAATGTACCGCCGATATCTGTAAATATCGCCCTCAGCGATATGCACCACCTCAAAAACAGCATTATAAAGATTATAGAACTATCCATTAATGGTGATAATATATAGAGATGTTTAACAGATGTATAGCATAAAAAATAACACACAATCTAACAATAAATGCCTATAATACGTAAAGACGTGTTTAAGCTCAAAAACAGGATTACACACAAATACAGACATCATAATCTAGCCATTAATGCCGAATCTACATAGGGAGATTTACCACCTCAAAACAGAATTGTGCAACCGTTATAGGTGATAATATATAGATATGTACAACAACACAGACTCTAGCCGTTAATGGTGATATTATATAGATATGTACAATAACACATACTCTAGCCGTTAATGGTGACATTATATAGATATGTACAACCTCAAAACAGAATTATATAGAGAACACAGAATGAGGTAGCGCCGTGGTGTAATGGTTAGTACTGCGGCTTAGTAACCCAGGGATCGCGCGTTCAATCCCAGCCAGGACCGAATTTGGGTTAATTATCGAAATATTTCAAAAGTATTTCCTACCTTACCAGTCCTTCGGATGAGACTTAAAACCTAGGTCTGCTCGCTAAAATGCTTAGTGCAATACAGCGAGGATAAATAAACGCTTATACACACAGAACACAGAATCTAAGCATTAATGGTGACATTATATAGATATGTACACGTACAACCTTAAAAACAGAAGTAGACATAATACAGAATCAAACCATTAATGGTGATATTATATAAAAGAAATACAACCTCAAAAAGAATACATAATCTAGACATTAATGTCGAGCATAGAGATATACCACCTTAGGCAGCATTATACAGTAGTACAGTACTGTACAGAACAGAGTCTATCCGGTTTTGTTGATGATATATATAGATGTACAACCTCAAAATCAGCATTATACAGCACCCAGTCTAGCCATTTATGGGGATATTATACTAAGATATACAAACTTAAAACAGGATTGTACGAAATATGTTATTAGATAATTAGCAATTTAATAGAAACACACTAACACAGAAAGGATAATATATGGCGCCAACGGGAATGAACATTCCAGGCGCGCACTCCATGAACATCGAGATAGAATTATGCAGAATTAAATAATATAGAAGTATACAACCTCCGCAGACATCATAATACAGAACATAGAATCTAGGCATTAATGGCGATAACATATAGAGATGTACAACCTTAAAACATCACGAAACAGCATATAGAAACAACTTATTAGATTATATAATTAACACCTTAATACAATTAGATTTCACTGTGCAACATACACAAGCAGACTATATATGGCGCCAACAGGAATGAACATTCCAGATTCGCACTCCGTTAACCTCGAGATAGAATAATGCAGATTGTAGATAGCATATCACACCTGCAGAATTTCAGAATTGCCGCTAGTTATATTGTAAACATATACTTTAGTCGGCTCTTCGCAGTCGCCACATTGGTTCTACCTGCAAACACTTAAGTGGAAGTGGCACGCCAAAAAACACACACTTTAGCATGCATACATACTAATGGTACTGAATAAGGCAGTAGAAGAAAATGTAGTCCCTGTAAATACATATCAAATTCGATAACAATGAAAATTTTAATAACGTAACCGTTTTTGTAAATTGTCATTTCTCGTATTTTACTGATTAAAACGTTGTTCTTAAATGATTTAATAAAACAGACGACCGATTGCTTTCTTATGATACTATTTGGTAAGTCACTGTAAACACCCCCGAACTAAAGTCGTAATCGTTATCTGCATACTAGCAATTTTATGACATCATTTTAACGCGTCACAAGTAATAACCTACGTCATTACGGAGATCAGCGAACATACTGGTACGCAGAAAAGAAAATATGAAAGTCCAACAGTAAATGTAATATTCGGACCCAGTAAACCAAAAACACGCATTCAAAACAAACAACATTTGCAAGGGTTAATGAAAGAAAATATTCCATACAACAAACATAGACGGGTTGATAATATGGGAATCGCATTGGAACGTTCAGAGGCAAAAAGACTGCTGGGGTTAAACCAGGTCCTAGATTACATCAAGCCTCCCCCTGATCAAATGTTCACCTATTTACACACAAGATAGCATTATTAGGCGATTGTTATCCAAAATACATGGATGATCATGTATATATGAATTCAAAAACAAAAACATAAAAAGCCACAAAGCAACTTAACATAATCCGTTAAGGGCAGACGAGAAGAGATTTAAGGCAACGATTAAACATTACCATCCATTTCAGGATTTAGTTTAGTCATCATAGGGTCCACACTAGGTCTTGTCGGCTGTTGTCTTTTATTATGTTTCTAGATAAATTTAGAGAAAAGCATTTTGATAAAGGGACTAGAGGCGATCTAGAAAAATGATACATTGCAATCCAAATAATGCGGTTCAGTTTCGTATGAAATGGACATATGCATACGAAATGAGCAACCGTTGTTGTTCCCGGGCAAGAATAAGGTCACTGCTGACCCAATCAGAGGGATTAACTCGAATTTAACCAAAACACGCACTGAAGTAAACAACAAGTACAAGGATAAACGAAAGGCAAGGCGTGTGACGTCACACACATAAAAGGGTTGGTATGTTCATTTTGTCATTGTTGTCGAAAAATGAAGTTTTTACAACAGAATTTGCAATAAGTCTGCAGTTCTGCAAGTGAGAATGTTCGTTTTGTATTGGTAAAACACAATTAAATTCAACTCGAACTGAACAGCATGTTACCTTCGGTTTAATTATGGTTTCTGAAAATGTTTGGTTTTGAAAACTTGACGACTAGTCTAGGTGAGTTTTGTTGTTAAAGCATACCTATGAATTCGTATGTGGTTTATATTGCTAGAAGTTTTACATATAATTCAATAAAAGTGTACTCCGATCAAAAACAAGAATATTTTTACGCATCATATGAATTAATATTTAACATTTATACAACAAAAAATAGCCGAGTTGTGAGTTTTTAATACTTATTATTTCATTAACAATAATCAAATCGGACGGATCGCTGGGCGCTGTGTAGTGTACATGCAAACTGAATATGCCTGAAATGGGTTGAATTGGATTGTATAGTCGCACTAACATCTAAGGTCATATAGCGACTTCCCAGCTTCTATTGGTGAAGAAAGATACCAGCTGCCTCTCTGGGCAATTTTCGTGCGTAGGTTGGAACTTGGGTAAAACCACCAACGTTTCGCAAGCCAGCTGGATGGATTCCTCGCATAAAGGTTCTGGGTCCGCGTATATAATATTTGGAGATATGTATGTATGGAAAGCTGACCGCGGAAATAATAATGGAGATACGTATAGAAGGGAAATATGTTGTTGTTGTTTTTTGTTTTTTTGGGTGTTTTTTTGCTAATTAGAGATATAAATTTTACTAAACTTTTCAAAAACAACTTTTGTTTTCCAATAAAACTGAGTCTGCTACTTTCTCTCATGTTTGCGTTGCGTTCCAAGATGTTCCCTTTTTTAGTATTTATTTTATCTGAAATGATGTACATGAATTAATTAACTCGATTAAACATACTTAACGAACATTTTTTTTGTTTTTTGTGGGGGTTTTATACGTCGAGCATTTAAAAGTTACGCACTCATGAAAATAGTAAATGTTCTCCCCTTTCAACATTTTATAATCCAAACACGTCATCTTCATAAAGCTTGTGTTTTAAACAAATCGTTGAGAAATGAGAAGAACACCCACACAACCAATTAAACTATTAATTTTTAACGCTTAGTCATACATGATGCATGTGTATTACTATTAGTCAGGTATTCTAATTGTTAGCAGTTTTATGAAATTAGTTTTTAACAGTTTTATAATATGTTTATAATTATATCATTCTTCATAGAAATGCAATTGACTGTTGTTGTTTTTCTTAAAGGGACACAAGGCAATCTTGAAAAAGGTATTAAGTATAAAAACAACACATCCATTTATTCATCTAGTATTATTTTAATTGTAGAATTGCTTTCATACAATTAAATAATATGTAATAACATTTGGAAGTTTGTTTTTTCTACCGTGGGTGTTAATATAGTATTAGTACACTATAATATGCAAAAACAATTTGCTTTGAACTAGAGAAAAATAAATATTTTTAATGATTTGCCAATATACAGAGTATGTAGAAATAACGAGACGCCGCAAGTTAAACAAAAACAACATTGCCGTGAATCCCTTTAAAAATTTACAACAAATTAAATTAAAATGTGTGCATAGAAACGTATATTACATGTACTTTCTTTTATCATAGCATATTATAAGCTAATGACTGATAATTCTATATTCAAAATATTGTCGATATTATTGACTTTATTATCAAAACAAAAGTTCGATTATTTTGACACCTAACCCTATGCACTTTTGCCGCCAAAGCGGGGTTAATCTACGTTATATAGAAGTGTTTATAAATACATATCTAAATTCCTGCTTACCCGTCCAGTCACCCATTTGACGGGAAAGTGTTAATGGCCATTTTTGGTACGACAGAAAGGGCTGAAACAAAACCCATTGACTTTATGGATCCGAAATTCGTGTAAAACATGTTTTATCATTTATGACAATATAAACTGAAGCGGTTAAATTGCTTTGAACTCCAAACATGATTTAGATAACGGCTAAAACTAAAAATGTATGAAGTAGGTAACATAATAAATTGCCATAGACTTCAGTTCTAGCAAGTCAGGCGGCACCTCTAATTATCACATGACTCATTGGTGATCAAAGAAGTTGGTTGTTTACTGTTAAGATTTTGAAACATAACGCCAAGTGATTTGCATAATATAGAAAAAATATTCAGAAAAGAGACGGCTTTTCTTGGCTGTTGACGCATTCTTATACTTTGCAAAAATTCAACAATACCAAAGTCGGTTATTGTTCAGTTTGTGTTGATGTGTTTATTATGGATTATTTAAGATATTTTTACCGTTTTTATTTGTTGACGTCAATTAAAAACAAGTATTTCGTTAACGTGAAATTTTAGAATTTATCATTTAGTAAACTCTATTATTATATATATTCATGACGAACTGTATCCGACGTTGTTAGCCTTTATATTTTTTAAACATATATTATTTCCTTTAGAATGATGTGAAGCTGCGAGACGACTAGACAACGTTTGTGGTCCTCTACCGAAATTATCAGCTTCTAAATCCCATCTCGTTTGACAGAATGGGATTTTATTTTGCTGTCGAAGGCAGCGAATACTTACACTCCGGTCTTGTTATGCATTTCAACTTGGGATAAATATTTTGTTATCAAATTTCCTACATGTTAAAAAAATATTCCGACGGGACTGATAAAGATATGTGAACTCCGACGGTTTTAAAAACATATTGTTACCCGGTCGGAGCTGCCTCAACAAGTGTATTCAAAGGTCATTTGCGGAAACATAAGAGAACAGTCACGCACGCTTTGACGTTTTATAATCACAAGGCTTGTTTTTTTGTTTGTTTGAATTGTGTTTTACGTCATTTTTATCACATTTTAGACCATATATGACGGTCGATTTGTTTGTGGTAGTGGCATACCATCCCATTTTTTTAAGAAAATTATTCTTAGGCCATAAAATGTGATGCGTAACTTTTTTAATAGCAACCACATGTCCCGCACTTGTAGCGTGTTTTTAATAGTATAACGTATTATTTCCTCAAAGAAAAATATTCTAACAAAGAACCTTTACCAGAAGATGTTGCTAATATCGGCTGTGAATATATTCATGTCATCATATGATGTCAAAACTAACTTACACATACGTTTTGATCATAAAGTTAAGTATGTTTCATTTTGCGCATAAACTTAGACGGTGTCCAAATTTTTGTTTAAATTTCAAAGCAGTAAATTAGATTTCGGTGTTATTATTTTGGAACTGAAAACAAATATTCTTATGACGAGATATTAATTTATGCAATGGTACCACTGAGATCAAATAATGCGAACTTCCTCATTTGAATTGTTTCGGATTAAAATATGTAAAAGTTGGTACTGTAACTAGAGTTAATTGCCGTCAATGGCGTCAAACCTAAAAGTACAAATATATAATCAATGTACATATATATAGGAGTTCAGTTCAGTTCAGTTTAATATATGCTATCGTAGCGCACATTAGCATATGCTGTCACTCAATTTCTCTTTAAAATAACGTATGTAGGCTATGAAACAACTGAATGGAAGTTATATATATGTGTAAACAAAACGACAAAAACTGACGAATATAAGCAATAGGCGTTCTCCGATTATAACAACCATTTAAAAAAAAATGAATGGCCGACAGCCAGGTTCATTTTTAATAAATTCAGAAATTTAGCTATACTTTAATGATACAGCTTCCTACAGCTACAAATATAGGTGAAGAAGCTGGTGTCCGGGTGGGACCGGGATGAGCAAACAGAAGTCGAGACAATTAAGTGTTTTCATCGTCTACCCTCAATTTGCGATTTTGCATAAAATCCAGTGAGATTGTTTTTATCTAAACTAAGTAAAACGCATGGAATGTTGTGTTTTTTTCTCACTTTGTTCATGAACATTTCTTCTCTTTTTTTCACATATATTATCTTAATATATCCAAAAATAAAATATGGGTTTCTAAATGCATACCGCGACTCCCATGAAAACTAATTGTATTACCAAATACATGCTCTTATAAGAAAAAACGCATTTGAGTCGAAGTACTATAGCAAATACAAATGCTTCTCAGGGATATACGCATTCCACGACGTGTATATAATAAATCAGTTTTTACAAATTCTTTCTCATATAGTAAAGACTTTATTTTAAAATCAGTAAGCCATATATGCCCTTGTGATCGTACACTATGTACTTATTCATTTTTAACAGATGTATCAAATTTCGTATAAACATGTATTAACAAATATCAGATGTAAACATGTACACAGTTCTACTGTTTTATTTTTAATAAAGAACACAAAACAAAACAACAAGATAAAGATGCGAACATACATAATTAGATCTTATAACACGCCAGAATTTCCATTTCAAATTTCACGAAGAAGGTAACTAAGCATATAGAGATATATCAATGTTATGTTATCGATGTTATTATGGAGATAAAGGTGGTATATAAGTTTTCATCGAAAGCTTGTTTTCAAATCATGTCCATGTATTATTTGGTTTAAACATATGTTATTTCAAAGACAACATACTATTCAAATGTTACATTTACTGTGTGCAAACAGAACATTCTTGATTGTGTTTGAATTGTATGTTTGTGCTTATATGTGCATGAATATGTTTACATTTCTTGAATAATATACTGTTTAAACCAATGTTAAGATTGATGTATAATATATAAACATATCCATGCCCATATAAGCACATACACCAGAGACGTAATAAACCATTTCCACATAAACATACTATTCAAACACAATCAAGAATGTTCTATTTGCACACAATATACAATATATATGATTCATTCCTGTGAAAGTATCGAGTCAAAAAACATAAACTATGTTTTAATATTTTTATAACAATTTTTATTAAAAAAATAATAGTTATTTTGCAATAATATCTAGAAAGAACAAATGAAAACATTGAATATGAGCTGATATACATGTTCGGTTTATTAAGTTAAATGATACTTTGATGACATGGCACTGACACGCGCACACTGTTTTATATATTGATGTGTTGTTTGTGTTTCAATGGAGTGTTTGATTTCATTTCCACATATAGACTCGCTTGCTAAATATAAAATTTTAATTATCGAAAATCCGAAATGTGCCTAAACGGATGCTTCAGATGTGACATTGTTTTTATATTTAAAATTATTTCATCTGAATTTGTTTTTTAAGACTAAATTACAGGAAATCGAGTTTGTTTTTATTTTTACATTTATTTTTGTTTGTTGCTATCATGAGTTTCAGTTTGTGTGACATGATTATTTATTTTTTTTGACTCATCAGCAGCCTCAGCACCGAAGCCTCCATTTTCTATATTATATATTATCCACGCACCTGGAGACAAAAAAAAGTCCAACACAAATCCAACTTCATGTTTCAAATTGTATCGCTACATAACACGTGTTTTTTAACTTTCAATAGATAAAAAGAAGTCGTTCTTTTTGTCTTTCTTTAATCCAGTATCGTGTTGCATCGAAAAGACGTTATGCAAAGAAACATTTATGATATGAAAATATTACTCCAAATTCTTCTCGCCTTTCCCTGACCACCTTCCACGTCTAAAGCCGACAATTAAACATATTACACAATACCTTACGGTGATACCGAGCTAAGTCTTAAAACAATTTCGCACATTCTCTTTGAAATCAGTTGAAGAACGCGTTAAGCCTTTTCGGCGTTAATCGGTGTTTAATTGATGCAAATATTGACATCCGTTGTTTCTATACAAGAAAGGGGCCGGATTGTATTCGCCGATGACATTGTTGTTACTGATTGTTTTTGGAAGGTGACCACAGTACGGTACCGACTAATACACCTCCATCAGGGAAACAGGACCTACAGCAAAGAGGCAACAGGTTGACCATTGTGGTCAAATTAACATCGAACAAGCAACATACTTGAGCTGCGTTGTACAAAGATACACCGACAAGTGTTAGTTTACAAAGTATTTAAGGCATCAAATATTACAACACATAGGCTGGACCTACAGCATAGAATCTGCCAAGAAACACTCTTAAATCGACCTTTGTGGCAATGTTAGGAAAAGAACAATTGTATTTATTGTTTCCAGGGTGCGTTTGTGTTTGGCACTTTAAGACAATTTATTAAATAACATCAAAGTCAATTAGGTTACATTTGGCATTTTAAGTGATGAATCATAAATAATATCTCGATCTTTAAAATAGTTTCGGAAACAGATTCATACACGAAGTGCTTTTAATATGGCACTTTCAAAGCTTTCTGTTTCATCAAAAAAATAGGTTGAAGTTGAATTAGGTTTTAAAGAGCGCCAACTCAGAACAGTTATATGGCGCCAACAGAAATGAACAATCCAGGCCAACCCTCCATTTACATCGAGATAACAAAATATATGCGAAATGAGCTAGAACCTTCTCAACTGCAGAGTTGCTGACAATTCTGTTGAAACACTCCATTTTTCGCGGGAGCCACGATCATTGCTTTCTGCCGCCACTCAAGTAGCACATGAAACAATACATGGTTGGTGATGAAGACCTCTAATGAACATAACAAAAATGACAAATTGAATATGAATTCGTGGATTTTACTCCTCTGCCTGGATAAGCAGTTACCCTATTATTGAGCGGGAACCACACTGGGCTAAAATAAACAAATATATATATATCATTTCTGAAATAAATTTATTTAGGGACATCTATACGTATATTTTTTCCTGGTTAACTATGTAGAAAACAAATTTTCTGACTGAGCTAAAATTATTTGAAAATATTTGTTCTACTGTTACAGCTAACGCGGATTTAATATCGGGGCGGGGGAAAAACAACATCAAAATAGTTTTTGGCTGCAAACCATTACTTTTCTGGACAGCTTTTCAGAATTAAAGATATTGTTTATTTACTAATATATTGTTTAAAAGTCGTGTTCCATTCAATTTGATAATTTAGGTACTTGCTAAATGTTGTTATTTGATCCCGAGAATTTGGACCTTCTACATAATGCTATTAGAAAATATAAAATACTGACCATTGCCGCAATTTCTCAAAGGGACAAACCAAAAGACTGTCCGAAACGATAATAAATATATTGACCATGATAAAGAAGTAAGAAAAGGAATATGTCTAAGAAAACAACATGATTATTTATCAGAACTGACCAGAACTGACCACTATACATATTTTGACGCGGATATTTCGGACCTACAGCAAAGATGATGGCCAGGAGAGCAATAAATATATTAACACTTGCGACAGAACAAATTCTGTACTAATCCTTTTGAAAACATTGGGTTGCGATTAAAAATATCTTAAACATATGAAAGACAGGGATTGCTGGGTTTTCGGAATCATTATACAACATACGGCACCAATATCGTGTGACCAGGTTGAGGACTTTTTAAGTGATGAAGGGCTTAAAAGGAATAACTGGATGCAGCATCCGACAGTTATAGCCAACGTAAATGTTCGTGACGGACTGACGGACGGACAGACGACGAAGTAAGTGATCCGATAGGATTTTGACCTCCCAGAAAACATATTTGGAGGGCATTATGTCCTAGATGCAAAAACAGCCAAGGGGATTTTGTCCACTCTGCCAAAAAATGCTGAGAGGATTTTGTCCACACATCAAAAAAATGAACTGATGGGATTTTGTCCCAGTAGCACAAAAATGACTGAGGGGATTATGTCCCGAGAGGATTTTGTCTGTCCCCCACTTCATTTACGTACATGTTGTTCCAAAATACGTAACACAGACGTAACAGATATTTGTTAAATGGGTACTCTAGAAAGTAGACAAACTCAAATGGTATTTAAATATTTATGTTTTATTTATTACAAGAAAGGTATTAATGTATTAATTATGCTAATATTTAAATAAGAAAAACAAAGTCATGTAAAGAACTGTTCCCATAGACCTTAGTATAAACTATATAATATACTTAGCGAAAATCAAAATTATGTAAACATGTCAACATATATATCACAGAAAGTTTATAAATTAAAATTCCGTATACAAATCCTGTACAAACATGTTGATCTTGGCCATATATGCGTAAGGGGAGACAGAAACAAATTTAATGTATCTAGTTAATATTTATACTTTATACAAGTACATGTTCTAATATAAACCATATAATTAATATTCATAATGTATACAAATACATGTATTCTAAATCATATCTCACTGAATAAACAGAATAAAAGTTTACCGTAACCCTAACTCTAACGGTTACTGAAATAAATAACTATTTTTGAAAATATGGATAAAAACATAATTTTGCTTTCATCACACATAGCGGTTTCATCAAACAAAACTTTTTTTTTAGTGGTGGTAATGACCATATATTATTAAATGAAGTGTTTCACAGAAGAAAAATATTCCTTTAAACTTTTTTTTTTAAATGTTTTAAATTAAAATGTTTTTAATTTTGTGTAAATTATATTTATAATTATGCAAAATTTAGTTAGTTTATGCTAATTACTGCAGTGTGTTTAAGTAATTTAATTACTTTTGTTGTAGATTCACAAGACATTTATTTAATGTATTTACTAATCTCAAGTCTTAAGCTTCTTATCTAATAATTGTGTCAACTTTTTTTTATATATATTTTGGGTTCTGTATTATATAATTATAATCTGTATAAGAAATGCTGCACATTAATAAACCATTTATTAAACTTAATTATTTACTTACCAAATTTTTTGTTCAAAAAATCATTTATTTGTTAATTTATTTGTCACCAGCATTTTGTTTACAAACTATAACATATACAGACTTCAATTAGGCCATCCTTAAAAAAATATTTGCCGTTTCCCGACCCATTTATTAAACTTAATTATTTACTTACCAAATTGTTTGTTCAAAAAATTATTTATTTGTTAATTTATTTGTCACCAGCTTTTTGTTTACAAACTATAACATATACAGACTTCAATTAGGCCATCCTTAAAAAAATATTTGCCGTTTCCCGACCCATATTTTCATAAATGGGTAGATAGGTAGTTGATTTTTTTTTATAATTTTTTGCCAAGGACAGTAACCAACTTAAGAAATTAAAGAACAATATACAGAAAATGGCAACAAAAAAAATAATGTTAAAGAATTGCTATAACAAGTTTTGGGTAGGTTTTGGGTTTTGGGTAGGTTTTGGGTAGGGCACTTTTTTGTGGGTAGGTAGGGAAATGGCAAACCAACAATTTTTTATAATCAAAAGATAATTAAAGCCAACATTAAGTGAAATAAATACCTGGTCTTGTGATTATGGATGATGCTTCTGTGTCACAGTTAGGTAATAAATAATGAAAACTACAAACTATATAGATAGAACATATTAATAAAATCCATTATATTATTAATCATCCAAGAAAGTGTGTTATATATATATATATATATATATATATAAATATTTCAGATCATATATTCTTGTATAGATTCAAATTCCTAAAACATTTCTATTTTATTTTCAAATTCTGTTGGGTGTGTTTTAGCTAATTAGGACAGCGCAACAACCTATGTATATATATTTATATTATATACAATACTAATATATATTTTTTTTAAAAATTGTAACTAAATATTATATAAACCAAGTAAAGCTAGAAATAGGATCTTACATCACTACTCATTCACTACTGAATTTATTAAACGAGTTGGCAAAATGATATAATGCGAGGCTCTTGCCATGCGAGGCTCTTGCCAAGCATTATATAACTTTTGCTAATGAGTTTGATAAATTCAATAATGAATGAGAACGAATGTTAGATTCTATTTATCACATAACTCACTATCGACTTTTATTGCATTTTGTCTGTCGCTTTAACACGCGACCGACATAAACCATGCAAATTGGATCATAGTCATTATCGATTTTGTTTGACTGCACATCTTAGGCTCATATGCATACTTATATAACTAGTGGTATATCGAAAATATGGAATGGTGTTATTCCACTCCCACACCGTAAGTTATGTGATACAATGCTATAATGTACTATTTAAAATGCTATACCAGATCTACCTCATACTAATATTTATAATAATTATTATAATAATTTGTTATTATTATAATTATTACAAATGTTAATTATGTAATTATAATCTCGGAATTCCGTGAGTTATGTCATAAAAACATAATTTCTCCCTTTTATTATTATAACTATGAAAGACTATACATATAATAAAAAAGGTTCTAACAAACAAGTCTACAAGATATGTCATGTAAACACATTAAGTATGCATAACTTGCCGGATAAAAGCAATCTAAAATGTATATTTTAAATAATACAATATAAATGCAATTAGAAATGAAGTTTGTTTGTTTGTATGGTGTTTTACATCATTTTCAACACATGTAAGGTTATATATGACGGTCGATTTGCTGTGGTGGAGGCAGACCACCCACTTTTCCTGGGTAGAACCAGTACTGTTCACCTCCCGTCATCCTTAAGAATCGACCCTTCTTCCCTTACAGGTAGAACTCCAAGTGGGATTCGGACCCAAAGCGGTGAGAGGCGAAGATTTACAACCAAAGTTGTTAACCATTCAGCCATGGAGATGTTTTAATGGCTAATTAACTAATAATGGAAAATACATGTAATCATGGTCATGCTTACAAGAAACTATAACTAATGGCTAATTTAATCATTCTATGAGAATCCTTGAACATTTATGTTAAATACTGTATTTCCCCTAATAAGAGCGACTCACTCTCCTAAAAGTAGTGCTGCCTGACTTCCCCACCCCGCTCCCGCCCACATCCCCATACCCCCAACCCCCGCCCACCCAACCTCTTCTTTTTTTTTAAATAAATAAACGATCTTCAAAAAAGAAAAGAAATTAACGATCTTAAAAATTCAATGCTTTTTTTTCCATCATTCGTAACCAAAAACTCCACCCAAAATAAAAATTCAATAAGAAAATAAATAAAAATTTAATTTATATTTCTTTTTTTAACACAGAGTGCTTCGCATTTTGCATATAGTCCAGGCGTTATTAGTGAAAATACGGTACATTTGTATGTGTAATACATTTATATGTGTAATACATTTGTATGTGTATCATTCAAATTTTGGTAACAGATTTGTTTTACAAGAATATGTTATATCTTTACATTAATTTTTAATTACTACATTGTACTTCATTTCTATATCTTTCATCAGTTTTTGCACACAATATGACCTATTTATGTGTCGACATGCTGAAAAACACCATTCATTCATTCAATTGAATTGGGGTTTTAAGGCGCACCAACACATGAAAAGGTTATATGGCGCCTAAAAGGCATGAACATGCCAGGCTCATCTTCCATGTACATCGAGATAAAATATGAGTCAAGTTGTAATAGTGTGGTTTATGGAATGCTGGAACAGAATTTCACATGACCAATAAAAGTAAACATTTTATTTAATTATTTTACTACATGATAATTAATGTCCATGAGACACTGACGTTATAACATTTTATTTATTTTCAAATACAGCTGTTATGACAAATCACACGATAAAGGGGCACAGGCTGAAATCACATCATCACGATTAAAGGAACACGCAGCAATCTTGATTCTTTAAAAACACCTATGCAGTTAAACTTGTTTTTTTCCTCACAATTTGAGAATTTCCAAATTTAAAGATAATAAAGATAATAATTTCTAATTTAAAATTATTTTTTTTTTACAACCATAGTAATCGTCATTACTGAAAAATGTATCCTGTACCATCACCTCTAAGATTTTCTATCCAATTTGAAAATTTCCCAAATCAAATTTGAGATAATTTTTAAAATAGTTATAATATTTCATTTTGTGGGGCATATGTTTTATTATTGTCGAGCTAAAATAAATAATGAAGACAAAAATATTTATATGTATTTTATACAAAACTCCGATTTTTTAACTTATAAGTACTTATTTAAATGCAGATTGAAAGTAAAAACGACACTGAATGAATAAAGAATGAATAAAGAAAGATACTAATAATAAACATGGATAAATACCGCAAGATTTAGGTGTGGCACTTGTACTTCATGACTGCCAGGCAACACATTAATGTCATGTACCAGAAAACAATAATTTATAAGTTTTGTTCAGCGAATTAAAAAATAGTAAAAAAAAATGAATTGGATTGAATTGGGGTTTTACGGTGTACCAACACATGAAAGGTTATATGGTGCCAAACAAGGATGAACATGCCAGGCTCATCCTCCATTTACATCTAGAAAAAAGAAAAGAAATTTGAGTATTTATCATGCATTAATATTATCACCTTGATTTAATAATCCCGTATCAATTTAACTTTAAACTGACTTGCATATAATTAAACAATTTAAAGTTTACAAAAAAAATAAAATATTTTTCTACCATAGGTTTAAGTATTTCATTGGTGCAATATATACAACAATTAGTAATATGCAAAAACAATTTACTTTTGTAATAATTATTAATAATTATATGCAATTATGCAAGTTATGTAGAAAAATAACCAGCTGATGCGAGTTTCAGTAAAGCAAATCAAGATTGTTGTGTGTCCCTTTAAATGAAATGAGTACACAAATGAATCATGGTTATTGTTAATTAGATATTGCACATTTAGTATTAGTGTATTGCAAGAATTGACAGACCCATATTAAAGACATGAAAAATAAACAATCTTGCTGTTACAAGAACTGCACTCGCAATGAACTCACAGGGTGTGTTTATACAAAACAAATAGAGCCAAGAAAAACACAATCTAGCTGTTACAAGAACTGAACTTACATAGTGTATATATACAAAACAAATATAAATACAGGAATTTTGATATATGTTTTTACCCTATTTAAAAGATAATAGACACATTAGGTATCAAACTTTTTATAAAATATTTTAGTTTAACTGCTGCAAATCAAATTACAAGACATATTACCTTTTTAGCGCATACACTAATTTTTAGGTTATGTGTATGTTGTATACTTTATACGTATCTAACAGAATGTAAAGGGAATGGAAATACCCTACAACCATCGTCGATTATCACATATCAGCTAATCTCCACAAGATTTGTTCGTATACATCAATAGTCACTCGGATCTGTACATAATTATAAATCGTCACTTGGAATGTGCCTGGTTACAACGGTAATTGCCTCATTAATATTTGTCACAAGGAACCAATATAGCCGAGACCTGTCATCGATAAATCCAACCCGAGTACGATCTGATTTATCAATCCTGATAGACGGCCATTTTGTATCCAAAGTTTTGCGACAACCCGAATGCTTGAATGAGGTATGAAATGTAGATATATCATGGAATGAGGTATGAAATGTAGATATATCATGGAATGAAAGCGATTGTGTTGTAACTATATCTAAACAAAGAAGAAGATACAAGAGTTTTGCATTATACGATGATGTAAGCATATTTGGAAATCTACATGATACAGGACTTCTACATATCTCGAAATTTAAAGGGACACATGGCTGATCTGGACTTTTTAAAACTCATGGCATCCTGTTAGTTTTTCAGACAAAATGATACTGGATAAATAAATCGAGACTCTAATTAACACTTGAAGATTGCTGTGTGTCCCTTTATAGATCATGAAGTATGGGACAGGAGAACTCAGAAAGGATTGAGGGGTTTGTGATAAAATACCAATTTTGACACATATAAGTATCATATAAATATTTTATGATTTTCGTATGATACCTACCGTATTTCCCCTAATAGTAGAACCTGGGCCCTATGCAAAGTGCAAAGTGGGTACTCTTATTATGGTTCAAATTGTCAATATCTTTCCCGATTGTTTCCTTATAGAATTACTGTACGGCTACTTTTACTATGACACCGGCATTGACTAAACCTAAACCCGACTGTATACTGAGTATATCGCTGCCATCACTCTGTATCTGTATGATACACATTTACGTCGAACTTGACGATTACAACTGGGGTTGGTTGTGCATGAATTAAATAATAATAAAAGATAAACTAAATAGTAAATTGAAAGACAGAATATAAATAAAGACGGTAATTTGAATTTATGATGACAGCGCTTTAAGGTTTATGTAATAGACCATACCAGTGTCATAGTAAAAAATTCTCGTAATCAAATCCATTAGCGATAAAGACGGAGAATTTCTGTTTTTTTAGGAATTTTTGAAGAAGGTAAGTTTCTTAAGACAGGTGGGGGCACTTCTATTAGGAAAGGCACCACTAACTGGTGAAATACGGTTTTATATGAAACTTAAGGAGGAGTACGCCAGTCTTAATTTAAACCTTTTATATAAGAATCATATAAGTATCATACAAGAATCAAATCATTTAACAAATAAAATGTTTCGCGAAAATTATATATCTTTTAAAAACGAAACTTTAATGAATTTATTTTCAACTGAAAAATACCATACTTTGAAACTCCTATTAGATATCTACATGAATATCACAAGAAGCGTTGTATATGATAATTACACGTGGCTCATTTTGTATTAGAATCATAGGATTCCCCAGACAGGTTTTAACCTGTTGACATCAATTTTAGTTCTATACAAAAGTGCAGCTTTATACACCACTACACTATTTAGGCATATTTGACAAATATATAATAACTTACAGCAAGAGAAATGTGTCGTTCAACTTAAGAAACTAAAAATACATACTCAAACAACTGGTTGTGAAAAAGGGATCAGTTCCAATCGGAATACATTTGACCGTGGGTTTCAACAATTCAGCTGGGCGTAAATCCAATAAACGTTAAAATTAGAAACTCATGAACTGCGTGAGCTATAAACACGATCTTGGTACAACATCTTGAAATCATTTTCTTAATAACATCTAATTAAAATCTGAAAATCTTAAAGAAAATCTTATTTTTATATAGCACTTAGAAAATTCAACTGAAATGTTTTCAAACACATGAAAAAATATAATATAAAATTCTAAAATAAACAATAAGTTTTCTTTTAAATGTTTTCTTGGTGAATAACTTAAATATTTCAATTTTTAGCCTGCTAATAGACATTATTTAGGCATGTTTATGCTAATAAAGTACATTTAATCTCAAACAAAACACAGGTTCTGTTTACTTGATATTACAGCAATCTTAAAGAATTTATCAGGCTTAAAATGTGCACCTTGTTTATATTTTTTATAATGTAATTGTTACTTTAAGATGCAGGTAAATACATAAAGATTGGGAAATAAAATAACTATGGTAGTATCTAATTTTTTCTTGTCTATTTTACTAATATGGTCTTCTATAAGAATGATATATATAACTCAACAAATAATAAATATAATAAATATTTGTTTTTGAACTATTTGGAGAAATTATCAACTATATAAGATTTGAAAATATTCAAATAAATGCCTGTAATATTCTGGTTTGAATGGCGGGGAAAACTTCCACCGACAATGTACAGTAATACTGGAATTTTGAAGAAAAACTAGAGGTATTAAGATAGCCGTGAGTGTTCTTATAAAGTATTACAATTCTGAAAAGTGCAGAATATTCTCCGTCATATCTGAGTTTTATCACACGAATGCAAAGAAGCAAGGATCTTACTTTTCATGATTAAAAATATTTATGTTACTTAGCCATATCAAAATGTGACTTCTCTGAAAGGAGATGAATTTATATAAGCTTCGATAGGCTTGTTTTTAATTCCTTACTATTTATAATTTGTATATAATATATACATGACCATTATGAAATATATAGTGTTTAAACCAAAGAAACTAATCCTCATTAATAATAAATGGAGAAAAGTTCCTTTGAATTTAAACAATATTATTTCACAATTCTGTATTAATGTATATTTATTTCAGTGACAAATCAAATGATTTTCAAATAGTTTAATCCGTCTTGATCCAGAATGTCAAATTTCACAACAAAACAGTAATAGAGGATTAAAAAGTATCCCATATACTCAGTTCATAATATAATGTCCATGTGTCTAATAAATAAACAAAATTACTATAAATACACTATTTAAATATCCAAAGTTGAATATGTGTAAAATGAATTTTAAAGTTGATATCTCATAATTCAATTCAAAATGGCCTTAAGGAACTGTGCCGTCTGCTACAAATGTAATTTGATCTGCGGTTAATTTACACACAAACTTAGAATATGTAATATCTTGATTATTTATAAGTTTAGGGCCTTAATTTAGACAGGTCATCCACTATGAACTTACAAAATTTTAATTTTCAAACCCAAATATTGTTCCGGGCACTTATTTCAGCAAAAGGTTTTTCGGCATTAACATGAGCAATTTTAATAGAGAAATAAATATTTACAGCAAATATGCTTTTTTAAACGGCCTTTTCCCCCATGAAAAGTCCTTGTTGCTGGGGCGGCAGAAAATTCAGAAATCTCAAATAACTTCAGTTAGCCCCAATATGTTTACTATAAAACTTTCTGAGTGTCTTTATGTTTATTCAACACAATGAAACCATTTTTTTCTAAAAAAAAAAATCTCATTTTTGTGCAGCAGAATTTTGCATTGAAAATGCCACATCAAAACCAAAACAACTTTTGTTTACGGTTATTTTATTTCTCAACTGATTTTGAAAAATAAGGTCGTTTTATTTACCACTAAAAATGTCTGTTGCACAATATACAACTTATTTAGGTACTTGTTGAATTTTGTCTGAAAAGACCAAAACACCTTTGGCTGAAACAAATGCCCCAAACAATAGTCCCTAAATTTCCTCTGACAGTTTACACACAATATCTGCGTGAGAGAACACTCATATTAAGGCACAGCTCGACACGTACAAACACATATAAACTATAAAACAAATAGAGAATCTTACAAGAGTGCAAGTTTATTATTGATTTTTTTTAAACAAGTTGGATAAAATCATATGATGCGAGGCTGTGCTGAGCATCATATCAATGGTATCCAACGAGTTTAACAAATTCAATATCAAATAGGCACAAACATGAGATTCTATTTATCACATAACTCCAAAAATGACTCATCATTTTTTTTTTTTATTGTAGCTGCCTATATAATGTTGACGAATGATGACGTTCTATGTTTGTATGATAACGTCGTATGTTGATTTCGGTTTGCAGTGGAACTTCCTAGTCTATTTCCGTAATACAGTATTTTAAACTGTTATGGAGGCCCATCGAGCTGAATGGAAAATACCAAACAATGTTTCGGCCTTCATTTGCATATTTATTACAGTTGTCTATTATGATAAATATATCACGGCTTTATTACTCCCACACTGCAAGTTATGTGATAATCAGGACTAATTCATAAAACAAGAGGCCCAATGGCAGGAGGGCCTGAAGATGCTCTACTGGACAACATAAGTGATATATGTGTTACATCGATCTGATGCAAAATACCAAAGGTGTCGTCTATAAAGAAGTATGAGAAAAAAAATATGTCAATATCCCTTGATATTCAGCACCTATTCCCACTTAATGGCTGGACTGGATATAAATATTTCATGACTTGTGATTTGATGTGCAATATCACATACTAAAACTGACATTTGTCGCTTTTTTCAATAATCAAGGGCAACAACTCCATTTCAATAATCAAGGGCAACAACTTCATTTCAATAATCAAGGGCAACAACTCCATTTCAATAATCAAGGGCAACAACTTCATTTCAATAATCAAGGGCAACAACTCCATAACACATGCATCCATTTTACTAATTGCTGAACTTGTTTGAGATTGAAACAATCTTTCAAATCACATTCCTTGAAAATTGGACACAGCTTACTTTAAAGTTTTAAGTAATTGTGTCAGCTCGCTGAAATTTCCTCCTTTTTTCTGACGTAATCAAGGTAAAAAACTATTATGCACAATTTTTTTCTCATTGTCAAAAGATCTTTTGAAATAAATCTTGATATACAAGCTGAAATTCACTTATTTCAACCAGCAAAATAAAGGGCAATAACTCTGTAATGCATGTACTTATTTTCTCATTCTCAAACTTGTCTGAGATCTTATTGAAACAAACTTGAATCAAATTTGGAGAAAACTATAAACTGTTTACCAAAGTAATGCATTAACACAAATTGGGTAATGGGTGAGGTAAGAAGAAAGATGACGAAGGACAACCCGGCATTCCATTAGCTTGACTGGCCATTTTTAAGAAACAAGAAACATAATCATATAGTATAGAAACAAAGTAAATAAAGACACAAGATGAAATGGCAATAAACACTCAGGCAAGTATACTATCTGATGTATTAAAGCATGATTATTTAATGCAATAAAATGTAACAATTAAAAGCTGCGCTATTTTCTGTATTGTTTAGTCTGTATGAACCTCAAGACCAAACCATACCCCAAAGTTTAATGCCATAATTACAAGTATGTTATCTCATACCTGGGGAGAACTCTAATATAAATAATGCCAAATTTGGAAGATTATTATATCATAATTGCTATTACCATTTCGAAGGGTGACTGCAAAACTACTGTAACTATATACAAACGCAGAACAAGATACAACAGTTTTGTGGTCAGCCCTCGATTAATGTCAACACTAGTCATCTTGTCGACACAGTCAAAATGCACTTGGTGACCTTGTAGACATTCACTACAGCTCATTTAATATATCACTATAAACAAATAATGGGTTTTAAAATAAATATATAACCCAACATACATAATAAGCTACGGCTATCTTCTAACAACATATTATGTTGTCCATAGGTTAGACTATGATGTTGCGAATACTGATCTTTCTCGGATGGTTCGTTGATAAAGGTTTTTAATTAATGCTGGTCTTCCTCTGACGGTTCGTTGTTCAAGGTGTTTAATTTTCGTTTTAGTACAGTAGCCAGTCTTTGGAGTCTGTGAAAAGAGAACACATCATGTTTATATGTTGTGCGTTAGGATAAGATTTACATGATGGTGACGGCGATAATGATGATGATGACGACGATGACGCCGATGACAATGATGATTACAATGATGATGATGATGTTGATGATGTTGATGATGTTGATGATGATGATGATGATGATAATGCTGAGTAGAAATATGAGAAGACCATGATGATAAAGGCAATTTCATGCAATGAAGAAGAAGAATAAAAAGAATAAAAAGAAGAAGAAGGAGAAAAAGTAGAACAACAACAACAAAAATAACCCAACAAGAACAAAAACAACAACAAGAAAATAATGATGATAATGATGTATGCTGATATGAATATAAAGATGTAAGAAATATTTATAACCATAATAAAACATTTAATTCTCACCTGTCTTTATCTTGTTTGACTGATGCCAGTGCTTCTTCCAGTTGTTTTTTGTCTATAGTGATAGATCGTAGCTGTGAGACGAGGTGGTTATTCTCCTTGTGAACATGCTCCAGTTCCTGCCTCGCTCCCTTCAGGTCTTCCTGGACGGCTGTAATGGTGTCGTTGGCCTGCTGCTGCAGGGTGTTCTCACGGGAGAGGGACTTGTGGAGGCTGAAACATGTACAAAGGATAAGTTGGGTAAGCAGGAAGTTGGGAAAACAGGAAGTTAGGAAAGCAAGAAGTTGGGCAAACAATTTAATGTAGCAAATGTACATAGTCTTGCAGCTGCATATCCAGGTAGGTTTTAAAAGCATTAGTAAAAGTTGGACAATTTGTGCTGTTGCACAAAGTTTAATGGAGAAGGGTTTTGTCGAGGCTGAAGCATGCAATAATGGTAAGATGGGTGAGCAGCAAGTTATGCACACAGATGTAGCAAATGTACATAGGCTTGCTGCTGCATATCCAGGTAGGTTCCAAAAGCATTTTTACAAGTCGGACAACTTATCTTTAAGGGAGAAGGGACTTGTGGAGGTTGAAACATATAAGAAGAATAAGTTGAGTGAGCAGCAAGTAGGGAAAGCAATTACATAAACGCAGAAAATGTACATATGCTTGCTGCTACATATCCAGTATGGTTCTAAAGCCTTGGTACAAGTTGGACAATTTGTGCTGTTGCACAAAGTTTAATGGGGAAGAGATCTGAGGAGACGGAAACATGTACGAAGGATACGTTGGGTGAGCAGCAAGTTGGGAAAGCAGCAAGTTGGGCAAACAATTTAATACTGCAAATATGCATATAAGGCTTGCTGCTGCATATCCAGGTAAGAGTACAATTTTGGCAAATGTTGCTGCTGCAAGATCTTTAAGGAAGAAGGGACTTCTGTAGGCTGAAATATACGTAACCAGGTACAGGTAAATGGTCAATAATCAATTGCAAACCATTTAGTGTCCACTATAGCTCAGTTGGCAGAGCGCTAGTATGGTAAGCTAAAGGCTCTGGGTTTGAGTCCCGGTTGAGGCAAGATTTTTTCACAACCTGTTGCATATCAGTTTTTTCTCTATGAGAACAGAACAGAATATAATTGCTTTCAATTTGTACATAATATCCTGTTGGTGAAATGATTTTACAAAATATACATGATTTTACAGTCCCGATCCTGCCATTAAGATAAATTTTACAACAGATGTACACCGTTTCTAAACCTACTGACGATGAGGTATATATATATTTGACCCATTTGACCTTCCAGTGTGATCTTGACCTTTAAAATCCCTATCCCACCATCAACAGGCACATTTTACAATAGATGTGCACCGTTTTTTCTTAACCTACTGACAACAAGGTATATATATATATGAGAATCCAAACTCTGTAGACAAATATAAATGTCTTTAACCAGCCAGGACAAACACCTAAACTCGACAATTCGTTTTACACATGGGTATTTTAAAACCCCATGAATAAACCTATACTTTCAGCACATATACATTATTATATGACCTGAACAGAGTTTTGATAAATGGTTTTGTAGTGTAATGTTTGCCGTTTTTTGACGGGTTAGTTCCTGTAAGTGAACAATACAATACAATCATTATACAATTTATGGATAGAAAATGAGAAAGATAGAACGTATAAATAGAAAAAAAGATGTCTTCTCAATATGGTGAAAAGTGTGGTAATCACATAAAGTTAACTGAGGTTAAGTTACCTAACTAAGGTTAAGTTAGGGTAAAATAATGCAAAATATGACCTTGACCTTGGTATTTTTCGTCGTCCAGCGATGTCCACCAATGCCAACAATACATATGACCAAGTATCAAAGACATAAAGTGAGACAATCACATAAAATTAACTGATGTTAAATTACCTAACCAAGGTTAAGTTTGGGGAAAATTAAACACAAAATATGACATTGACCTTGGTAGTTTTTGTCATTCAGTGATGTCCACCAATGCCAACAATACATATGACCAAGTATCAAACACAGAAATTAAATTTATCAGAAAAAGTTAACTGAGGTTAACTTACCTAACCAAACTGATGTTTAGGGTAAATAACGCAAAACATTACCTTGACCTTGGTATTTTTTGTCATTCAGTGATGTCCACCAATGCCAACAATACATATGACCAAGTATCAAAGACATAAAGTGAGGCAATCACATAAAGTTAACTGAGGTTTAGTTATCTAACCAAGGTTAAGTTTGGGTAAAATAAGCAAAATATGACCTTGACCTTGGCAATTTTTGTCCTTCACTGATGTCCACCAATACCAACAATACATATGACCGAGTATAAAACAAAGCAAATGAGGCAATCACATACAGTTAACCGAGGTTAAGTTACCTAACCAAGGTTAAGTTTTGGGAAAATAACGCAAAATATGACCTTGACCTTGGTAATTTTGGCATTACGTGATGTCCCTTGACCCAACTAAGCATCTGACAAAGTTTCAGAAAAATTCTAGCAGCGTCAGTTGAGATATAGTTGATTTAAAATGTGGCCGCTGCCGCCGGAAAAGTGACTGCTATGTCTCGTTACCCACTATCGTGGGCGAGACAAAAAGAAGTTCCATGTTCAAATTCTCTTTTGATGTATTTAGCAAAATTTAGGTAGTTATGTTTTTATTGTCATAAGTTAGACAAAGTCATGTCAACACGCTCAATTACCGGACAATGACTTCAAAATTCCGGCAAAAAATACGGACAGCACTTGCTATTACATTGGTATTGAATATAGTTATTTAATATAGATGTATTCAATATGTCATATACAAAGACCGAAACAAATTTTCGCACTTTGACGATATAAAAAACAGACGGAAATAAAGAAGTTATATTGTATGGAACATGGAAATATGTAATATGCAAAATCAAAAAGTTTGTATAACTTCGTTCATGAATTGCAAGTCAAACATAGATAATGAAAGGGTTGAAAAAACGCAGACATTTTTAGATCAAAACACAGACAGCACGTGTTCTGGTACGTCAATAGAAAATCAACTTTTTCACAGTTCAGTTTTTATTCAATTCACACCAATCAAATGCATTTAAACTGAAAATAGTATGCATATTTTTTGGTTCATATTGTGAAAATAAAAAGGAAACATCTACAATGTCGATTCAGGACACTGACGTATTTCATTCCAAAAGTATGTGACATGATATTGTTTGATGTTTATTCCACAAAAGTACACTTCTCTAACCTTTTGTACCTTTAAATACTAACAGTACTTACCTAGAGTGTAGTCAAGTATGAGGAATATTTATTACATTTCTATAGGTGAAAGATTGGGATTTCTCAGAGAAAGAAAATTCATAATTGCAATTATTAATAATTAATTAATTATCCCAATTATTAATAACTTACTCTGATTGCAAAAACAACTAACTGCGACATGGAGTTATGACGACAATAAAGTGTTGAGGAAATCGACGTCATTTTTCGAAAACGTTCAACAAAGCCATATATTTCAGTTAAAATGATACAGAAACTGATTTAAAATGTAATAATAGATTAACTGCTGGATAATCGATTAAAAGGAAATCTTTCACTCGATGGTAGGCGTGCTTTGTTTTTTCACTCACTCGCATATGCTAGTGCATGAAAAGAACCACACACCTACCATATTGTGAAGAATTTCCTATATTCGATACCTGGCCAGCCGGTAAATTATCCCTATATAACATTTGTTCAATCTTTTTATGCGACTAGCACTCCGAAATGCTTACCTGTAGTAAAGACGTATCGTCTGAATTTCGTCGTCAAGTTGCTTGGATTTGGCAACTGCCATGTCCCTTTCTTGCTGAACAGTGGCAAGTTTTGCCTGAAAAAAAAACAAAACAAAAAAAACATAAACAAGGGCAAATAAAAAATATGATTGGAAAGTTGAAAAGGCATAAAATGTCTATGGATATGATACATATACAATCAACTTTTGTCCCATTCTATCTCAAGCTATTCAGGAGTAAATGGGCACGACACAAAAAATGCAAAGTGACCTTGACCTTGCAATGAGCATTGAATCTTACTGAAACAAACATTAATGTCAAGTTAGGTAAAGAACATCGGAAGAGTTTAATGAAGTAACAACATTCACAAGCTAAAATTCCCATCTTTCAACATAATCCAGGGCTGCTAATGTGTAATATATATGTAAATATTGCTTGTGTCAAACTCATTCAACATGTTTATTGAAACGTGCACGTGAACAAACTGAAATACCTAATTAGTTTGACATAAACAAGGGCAATGAACTCTGTTATATCTGTCTGTTTTAACTCAATGTAGAACATTTCCAATGCCTTAACGACATAAACCTTTCAATCAAATCTGGGGAAAATCAGAATACGTTTCTTAAAGTTATCGTACAATAAAACTATAATTCCCTTATTCTGACATAATCAAGGGGAATAACTCTGTATTGCATGCATTTATTTAGCTCATTGTCAAAACTCATCCAAGATCTCATTGACACAAACCTTCAAATAAAACCCGGTTGAAATCGAAGCCTCAGGCAAACAAGTGGAGATGTTCTTATTTTGACCTAAATGAATAAGGCACACCAACACATGAAAGGTTATATGGTGCCAAACAGGAATGAACATGCCAGGCTCATCCTCCATGTAAATCGAGATAAAATATGGAGAATGGGCCTAGAACCTTCTCACCTGCAGAACTGTAGAGTTGCTGCAAATTCTATTGTAGTCACTATGCTGGAGCCACACTAATTGTTTTTCTGCCACTGCTCTAGTGATTTGAGCAAGATGGCACCTGAAACAATGCAGGGGTCATGATGAAGACCGTTAATGAGCATGAACAAAAAATGATAAAATGAATTTAGGGGTTGGGGTTAGTGGGGTTCTACCCCTCTGCCTATACCCACTAACGGGATCTGCAGTGGCCCTATTCTTTGCCCAGGAATCACACGGGGCTATTTTGACCTAATCAAGGGCAATTACTCCGTAATGCATGCATCAATTTTGCTCATTTTCAAACTCTAGTCCAAACTCGTCCAAGATCTTATTGTTTTTCTAATTATTATTTATAACTGTTTGAATATTTCAAAGCCAATAGTGTTTGCATATCACTAATTTTTGATTAGGTTGCAAAAAATGTAGAATAACAAATAACTGAATACTCTGAATTTGATTACCGTTTATTTAATTATGCGCAATCAAGTTTAAAGTCAATATGATACTTGATTAATCAAGTTGCTGATTTTAATGCTTGATAAATACTTCAGGATTGCTATGTGTCCCTTTAACAAGTAATAGTCAATAATATATATTAATATATTTAAATTATAAGGTATCATATACATGTTTGTTTTGAAAACTGCAAGAAGATGAAATTTAATTAACAACAGCATTTGGTTATTATTAAGTACGTCAATTAATTAACACTTATAAAAGCACTGTTTAAAGGGATATATGGCAATCTTGATTTTTGTAATGCAGCGTCCCGTTTTTTTTCCTACATAAATTCATTTGTTCAATCATTAATATTAATTATAAGAAAAGTATAAACCAAATTGTTTTTGCATTTTACTAACTGTTGATTATATGTCACCAATAATATATTCAAACCTATTCTATAATAATGAAGAAAAATTGAAAACTCAAAATTGTTAAAATGATACTGGATTAATACATCGAGAGGCTAATCTTAATGATTTATACAAACTTCAAGATTGCCATGTGTCCCTTTAACACGTGTGTCCCTTTAACACGGCAATCTGGAAGTATTTGAAATGGGTGTCTCGATTTATATATCCAGTATCATTTTTACTTTTATCCTGGTTACATTTAAATAAATCAAATTTTAAGTATTCACTATTTCATCTTATTATACTATAAGTTTTAATATATATCACTGGTGCAATATCAAAAATTAATAATATGCAAAAACAAATGGCTTAATACAATTCTTATAATTAACATTAATGATTGAACAAATGCAATTTATGTAGAAAAACTAACGGGACGCCGCTAGTTTTAAAAAATCAAGATTGCCATGTGTCCCTTTAAAAGTGGACTGCAGGATTGACTGAATTTTTTTTTTTTATTTATATATATATATAATTATATTAATATATCTATATGAATTATATTCACTATTATTTCAAATATATAGAAACAAAACCATGTGATTTTAATTTTAAATCTACCATCACCCATAAATCTTGTACCTAATCTTTTCTCAACTAAGACCGACATCAAGAAATCTTCGGATCTTCAGCTATTTACCAAACAGGCAATATCATCCTATTAATATGTTTGCAGAACAGTAAAATTTACACCCGCATCTCTGATAAATAATCACCGACACAAAAAAGCATGTCTTCCCGTATAAACGTATGAATGAACACGAGATGTTATAGTGGACCCAGTGTTGACAGGATTCTTAAAGTCGAAAGTTTGTAAATATTTTCTTAGGACTGATTACACAAATCTATCTCCATTTAATTTGGCTAACAAACAAAATAACAAGATACACGGCTGATAGTGGTGATAGAGAAGAATGGTGATCTTACACGACAATATAGTGACAATACAATGGCCAGCTATGGCCCGATGAATGGATAGAGGGATGTAGGAATACAATTTAAATTTCAGTATATTTACTCGTTTTATTGAAGTATCAATTACTGTCATCATTTATTTTAATAATTATCAAATACCACAATTTAATTGCCAAAGACGTAAACTTTTTTATTTTATTTTTCTTATGCTAAAAATAGCACAGGAAAAAAAAAAGTGAAAAAAAGAGTTTATTAATTCAATCAAGATAAAGAACAATTCAAAAGAGATATTATCATGTAGGTCATAATTAAGGACATTGATAATTACTGCAATGATATTTGAAATACGTAAAAAAAAAAGAAAAAGGTAGGACATGTTACATATTTGCAAGAGCAAGGGTGTCTGGGTAAAGCAGTCATTAGCATACTCGCTTTTCACCAACGCCCACTGTGACAAGCTGGTTTTCCTTGGTTGTCTGGTTTCCTCCTTCATCAAGACCACACCACACTAACATTCGTGCAATCTCATTAAAATCAGACCCTTTATAACGCTACAATACTATATGCTACTAAGGATCTGACAACACCGCACTGGAGGTCACGACAGACTGACCTTATGATTAGCCAGATTCAGATTTCAGCCTACAATGAGATTGTCATGTGCCATTGAGCGTGATTTGTATAAGCTGTGTAGCTTATTTTGTACTTAAAGTGTTTGCAATTGATTATTTATTGATCATAAGCTTATATATTTTGTCTATTTCTACCAATTTATTATTAAG
Organism: Cyrtodaria siliqua; assembly: GCA_037043455.1. Lineage (NCBI taxonomy): Eukaryota > Metazoa > Mollusca > Bivalvia > Adapedonta > Hiatellidae > Cyrtodaria > Cyrtodaria siliqua. Next base: position 89,106 of record JAWPHD010005443.1, on the reverse strand, counting down.
TAGTAAACCCTGATGAAGGTCATTGCATGACCGAAATGTTGGTCTTAATTTTTCAAAGCCTGATGAAGGTCATTGCATGACCGAAACAGTGGTCTTAATTTCTCCAACCCTGATGAAGGTCCTTGCATGACCAAAACATTGGCCTTAATTTCTCCAACCCTGATGAAGGTCATTGCATGAACAAAACGTTGGTCTTAATTTCTCAAACCCTGATGAAGGTCATTGCATGACTGAAATGTTGGTCTTAATTTCTCCTACCCTGATGAAGGTCATTGCATGACCAAAATGTTGGTCTTAAGTTCTCCAACCCTGATGAAGGTCATTGCATGACCGAAACGTTATCCTTAATTTCTCCAACCCGGATGAAGGTCATTGCATGACCGAAACATTGGTCTTAATTTCTCCAACCCTGATGAAGGTCACTGCATGACCAAAACATTGGTCTTAATTTATTCAACCCCGATGAAGGTCATTGTATGACCGAAACATTTGTCTTAATAAAAATAGTAAATACACCCGATTTTGGTTGTTTATTCTACTATTCCATGGTTTATTCTTGTAAGTACGGTAGTTAGTATGGAAGTAGGTAAATTCTTTATTTATAGAGAACAATTCAAGTCGCATATTTAATCTTCATTGAGGTCCTCTATTATAAATTTATAATCATTGGTTATCTAACAATAAATAGATACTGGTGTTATTTATTTTAACATTATTCATTAAATAAAAAATATAAGAAGCAAGAATTTAAGTGTGTTTTATTTTCTTCAATGTTTATTATTTTATATTGTTTTTAAACTATCCTTTCCTGAAATCCCTAAACTAATCATGTATCTGTATACATCAAGATTTCAGCTAATACTTGTGCAGAAAAATACAACTGAACGTTATGTGGTATTTTTTTTACAATGTAAGGGAAGAAACTCTGTATACATATGAATCTTAACCCCACTCATAGAAGCATCTTTTATACAACTGTCAGCATATCTAATACCAGCACAATACTTGCATTATACCTGTGTTAATACTGGGTACTATTTTTAATTACCACGAGATATGGGGTGGTTGAACGACACATCTATCAGCTATAAATATACCTAAGTATATCTTCTTCCTAGCATAGCCTAGTATGATCTAAAAGTGCAATCCTCTTGGTCAGTTTTTTTTATTTAATTTACCTCTTTTTTTCTTCAAAAAAATGTAGAATGGAGGAGGTAAAATAACGTACAATGCGTTTATGAGCCTTTTAACAATATTCAATCCATTGAATTCAGTAACACCTGATACGTACAGTTTGCAGACATGGTTTCAATTCTGAATAAAGGACACTTAGTTGTATTTAATTTTGTTTAAATTTCAGGTTAGCTCCTATATGACCTCCACCAGGCTGGCACATATTTGGTTAACTAGTCGAGACATTTTAGGTTAACTAGTCGACACATTTTAGGTTAACTAGTCTCTAGACATACTTAGATTTCAAATCAGGGCTGCTCTTCATGAAGGAGATAGCCTCGGCCCCAATATCAGGCTGCTCTTCATGAAGGAGATAGCCTCGGCCCCAATGTACTTAATCAATCAAAGCTCAAGTTGACCAAAATGATGTAAGATTTCAAGTAGGGCGATAATGAGAGAAATATTGAATATTATCTGACAAATTTACGATGGCCCTACACATTATAACATTTCTCCACGTCTCTCAACCCATACACCAGCTTTATCAGCGCTGACAAAGTCCGCAAAGCGAGTGAACTTCAATCTGCGTATATCCCAGATATCCCGTTTATCCACTGTTATCACGTTTAATCTGAGCGACATTCGACAAAGCCTAAACAAATACAGGTGTGTATCCCTGGCCCGTTATCTCCATGGCAACGGGGAGTAATCTACGGGTCAACCAATCACTGGAGAGCGGATGGAAACTTACAGATTACGGGCACATCCATTACAGCCCGCTCACTGATGCAGCAGGGAAATATTTGATGAATTTGATATCGTTATTTGATATGGTTATTTAATATCAATTTCAAGATGCCACATACAAAACAATTCATTATCACACACATTTTTAAAATTGCATTTCTTGTTTTGTTTTCAAGACTTTAAAATCCCCAAATATTGTATAAAAACTCAGTGATATTATTCAACAGTTACAAATTATATATTAGGTATTTTAAGCAAAAAGTATATATATATATATATATATATATATCAGCTCTGTTTTTACTAGATGGGATATGATTAAATGATTTCTTGTCCACTTTATTTATTTTACATCGGTTATGAAATAAGTTACACAGCTTATTCAAATCACTCTCGATAGCATAGATGACAGTGTTTTTCTAGCACGGTCTTGATGAAGGAGAAAAGCACATGCAAAGCATGAGAAAAACACAGGTGTCCAAGTGAGCGACGACCGTACCCACTCATTTACAATCAGATCTATCATGTCCAGACTAACAAGCCTTAGAAACAGTTATAACTGCATACCAGATAGTTTGTTTGTTTGTATGGTGTTTTACGTCATTTTTAACACATGTAAGGTTATATATGAGGGTCGATTTTTCGTGGTGGAGGCATACCACCCACTTTTCCTGGGTAGAACCAGTACTGTACACCTCCCGTCATCCATTAGAATCGACACTTCCAAGTCGAGCTCCCAGTGGGATTCCGACCAGCAGTGGTGAGAGGCGAAAGTTTACAACGCAACGTCGTTAACCATTCGGCCATGGAAACAGACCAGATAGACTTAGAACAAATATTTCATGTACAGCCAAATACCATGGGAAATGTCATCAGACCAGTCAAACTACTTTATGAAATAGCGAAAAAAGCTGATTAGAAATTAAAAGTTACTCGTAAAAGCGTTCACAACAGTAAAACCACACCTAAATAATTATGAAGACTGTGACAGATATAAATCAAACTCTCTTTGAAGAGACACTTGCTTTATCAATCTTAATTTTCCTCTTTATTATTTAATTGATAACTCCAATTAGGCCCCTGTGGCTGAAAACAAAAGATTGAAGGCGCGTGTAACCTGCATGTAATCTGTTATCAGCATTATCGAAATAAATTAATTTTCCTTTTCTTGATAAATGATCAAATCGTCACTACAAATCAGGACAACAAAACTAACAAATTAACCACACGAAAAAAGTCATTGTAAATATTTAAACAGAAGTTTACACATAACCGAGTGTATGATATTGTCTGACAACTAAACGATGATAGTTCAACATTATTATCTCGGATTGTAACAACCGTGAGTGATTAGAGCGCTTAGGGACAGTTGAATCAAGTTATTGTATAAATATACCCAAGATTTAGTGCATATAGATTCATGATAACCCCGTGTTTGCATATTTATTTATTTTCCTTATTGACGATCGGTGAATTTCTATTTTAAAATACACCTGAAATCTGTTAAAACGGGTATAAAAACATGTGGGAGCCTTCCTTTTTTTAGTAAGAATACAAAAATAGAACTCTATGAGTCCGACCACCCAAAATTTATGCGGGAACAGACCTAATTAAAGCGTAATTTTCAGTCCCTTTTCGCCAAGACTTATTTAAACTGTCATAATTTGGTGTTGACTTACGTTGTTTGATTTTAAGATGTATTCCCAACTTGAACATTAAGTAAATTTACATAGTAAGAATGATGGCCTAATAAAAATCAACACTCCTCGATTTCGCGCGGATAAGTCCACAAACAAAGACCCAAACATGGACAAACACTCTACCATTGACATGAATGATCGTCCCCAATTACATAAAGGCTTTCATAGAGGTACCTTAATTAATGCAAAACCCTATTTCCATTAATGCCCGTTTGTTTACTCAATGTTCGAAAGGAAAAGTGGCTAAACATCACCTTTTGTTAAACGGCTTGTCTAAACTTCGGTTTTTGTAGAACAAATATTTAAACATCACTGAACCTCTAAAACTCGATGAAACATTTCCCAATATTTTGCGAAATCTTAAACCCAAAGACAAATAAAGGTTCATCAACAAACTTTATGGGCTCATTAAAATAAGAAATCCAGGTAAGTATTGTATATCCGCCAATCTGTTTTGATTTCCTTAGATTTATTTTCATAAAACCCTGATTGATCCATTTAACAGCACAAAAGTAACTGAAATGGCAACTTAGCAAAATTCAATGACATAAAAGTACAATATTAATACACACAGTTAGTCCTTTTATGATTATACATATACGTAATCAGGAAATGATGACATCTAAAATGCAGAGAATATAGTAGATCAAAGGCCTATTGTATGTTTCATACTATATATTTTCAATACAGACATGTTAAGGTCAAAAGCCTATAATTGCATGTTTTATCATAATATACATGTATATCTTCTGAAAAACATTGTAGACACAAGGTCCATGTTCCTTCATCTATAGCTTCTATAACAGCATCATAGACCCAAGGCCTACTAAACCAGTATATCATAGACAATTAAGGTCAACATTTCTTCCTCTATACCTTATGTTCATTATGTCGTAGACCGAAGGCCTACATTTCTTCATCTATGTCTGGTGCACAATGCATCCTAGACCCAAGATCTACATTTAATGTATACAATGCATCCCGTGACCCATGGCCTACATGTCTTTATCTATATATTGTGTAAAAAATACATCCTAGACCAAGGCCTAGATTTCTTCATATATACCTTGTGTACAATACATCCTAGACCAAGGCCTAGATTTCTTCATATATACCTTGTGTACAATACATCCTAGACCAAGGCCTAGATTTCTTCATATATACCTTGTGTACAATACATCCTAGACTCAAGGCCTAGATTTCTTCAGCTATATCTAGTATACAATACATCCTAGATCAAAGGCCTAGATTTCTTCAGCTATAACTTGTGTACAATACATACTAGACACAATGACTACATTCCTAGAATAAAGGCCTCCATGTCTTCATTTATATCTAGTGTACAATACATCCTTGACCCAACACCTTCATTTATTCATATATCTTGTGTCTTGTGTACAATACATCATAGACCTAAGGCCTACATTTATTCCTCTATATCTTGTGTACAATACATCCTAGACATAAGGCCTACATTTATTCCTGTATATCTTGTGTACAATACATCCTAGACCTAAGGCCTAAATTTCTTCCTCTATATCTTGTGTACAATACATCCTAGACCCAATGCCTTCATTTCTTCCTCTATATCTTGTGTACAATACATCCTAGAACCAAGGCCTTCATTTCTTCCTCTATACCTTGTGTATAATACATCCTAGACATACGGCCTACATTTCTTCCTCTATATATTGTGTACAATACATCCTAGACTCAAGGATTACATATCCTCAACCATATCTTGTGTAAAATACATTGTAGACCCAAGGACTACATTTCCCCCTATATCTTGTGTACAATATATCCAAGATCCAAGGTCTACAAATCTTCATCTATATCTTGTGTACATGCAATGCCCAAGGCCTACAATTTTCCCTCTATATTCTGTGTACAATATTCAGCAATACTTTGTTTACAATACATTCTAGACATAAGGCCTTTATTTCTACATCAATATCTTATTACAGTATTAGGGTTCAGGTTTATTAGTTGCTAAACATCCTATTATAAATTTGTTATACATTTTTAGATCTATAATTCCCCAAAATATGTTCTATTAAGTGCATCACACAGTGACATTTTAGTCAAAATTTCAAAAATCGTCTTCCAAAATTGAGTGATCAATCAGTGGTCTGTATACTAGAACTATCAATAAATGTGATGAATACCCCCGCTTAAATTTTCAGTCAAATTAAGGGCCATAATTTAGTAATAAAAAAGGCAATCAACAATGGATGATGCAGAGGGACATAAACTCATCAGTTGTTGTGTTTATATAAGTTTGGGAACAACCCATTCAAAAGTGTTTGAGGAATTTCAAGTAATGAAAATGTGTTATTGAACACGACGAAACGGGACAAAAATGTGTTACGTGATGAAACGCGACGGGACATTACGGACAACATGATTCCTATACAGCCCCCATTTCACTTTGTGAAAGCTGGGGGATAATAATAGTCTATACCATTGACACACTAATGAAAAGACTGGTCTGCTGTCTACTTCATTCCATAAATATTCAAAGTTATTCCTACATTATATGTGCTTAAAAAGTTAAATGTCCCTTTTTTCTTGCATACCAGATAAGGTTATCTGAATTTTACATGAGTGATGGAAAGCATGATCTTACACATGGGGGCAGACATCAACAATGGCGTCAATAACGTCAACAGTTGCATGGCGTCATTGTGTAAACACGCAAAACATGCAAAACATTAGTTGGTTAAGTCAACGCACATATGTCAATGGTATGCAAGAAAAAGAATCAATCATGGGTATCTGGTTCAGATAAGGAAATTCCATCCTCCGTATAACTGTATTAATGTTATACCAACACCTATATCTCATGTTGGCATTCCTAATCTTCACCGGATACTCATGATTTTTATAATGTATCTTCTCCGCATTATATGATCAAACAGTTGTGTTTCATATGTCAGTCCCTTATAATTTCATACCTATGTCCTTTTTGTATTATCATCCCGTCTTTATTTTATTGTGAATAAAATATTTCTAACAGTCTATTAAATCATTTTAGAATTATTTTATTATTAGAATTTTGTGTTTCTGGGTTTCAAGAACCTCATTACTCAATGTCCAGTAAAACCTCGGTGTGTTCTGAGAATGTAATGAGCTTTACATTTACTGGTTTCATTGGTCCAATTTTTATCACTGAACCAATCAGAATGTTTCATTCATATTTTCATTTGGTTTTTCTTATCATGACATCACTTTCTGGTATTATGACATCACACCCTGGTATTATGACATCACGTCATGCTATTATGACATCACGTCATGCTATTATGACATCACATCATGCTATTATGAACTGAATGAGCATTTTAATTGCTGTGAGAAACTGATTAAGACTGTTTGTATCACTCATTGAGTAATGAGTTTCTTGAAACCAAGAATCACAAAATTCTAAAAATACAATAATTATAAAATGATTTAATAGACTGTTTTGTGTGTATTTCAGATAAAAACCCTCGATTAATATGTGACAAATGTGATGTCTCAGTGAAAGAATATTCATAATCACACATATTATTAACTAACTCTGGAAAAACAACTAACTGTGTACTTCTTTATTTGCAACTGTGCAAGTTTTGACATACACCCATGTCGCCGTTGTTGGTCACATATCATGACTTCGCGACAACAATTAACATTTAGTTGAAATTTGCATTTGTTGCCAATTAAGGTGTAAAACCAGGCATTACATTTTTACGTATAGATAATTTTGCTTTGCCTAAAAGGAATTCATAGTATATAATTAGCCACAGCTCTGTATATGCAACGGAATTATTTCGGAACTCAAAATCATGACTTCTCGTTAAAAATATATCACCCACAAACAGTATATTATGTATAGTTAGAATATTTTTAGAATCTAGAATCCCTTTAGGATCATTTAGACATTTCTGACCAACTTGCATGCATGCATATCTAACCTAATTTCTATGGGTTAGGCATGCATTCATACCTAACCCTTACCCAGGTCTTTGGGTTAGATATGTGTGCATATCTAACCCTAAACTGGGTAAGGTATGAATGCATGTCTAACTTATGTGTAACTTACACATGGAGTTCGGACATTCTAGGATAATTTTTTTATCTAACTTCAGATAATATACTGTGACTAAACTATGTGATCAACTGGTGCTCATTTATTCAATGTTTCATATAGAATTTCCCTAAAATATGTGATCAAACAGTGCTTCTTTTAGTCCATACTTCAACCCTCATCCGTTAAAAACTCTGTGATAAAACACTCGGTGTATTGGACTCACCGTGGGGAATCAGGTGGTACCGGCGCAAACCGGACATTTACAGCCTCTGCTTCTTCCAAGCTCTGCAGACCCAAGAAAATATTCTCATCTGTTTTTTTTGTCATGATTACTGTGACTTTAATGCAATATTAATGTGAGTTGAGCACATGGAACTCTTGAACTTTAGTTCCACACAGTGAGACCTGACTTTGGTGGGTAAATGGGAGCCCTTCAGGAGGGGTATCACCCCACTGCCCTGGAATCTGAAAGGGCTCCCTCCACGAAGAGTCTCAACCACCTTCCTATACAGACTGCAGATCTTTTTTTCCCAAATATTTTTTTAAAAAAAAGGTTGAGTGTTTTCAAATCTTTTAATAATTCTGTGGATTGAAAAGGAAGAAATTTAATTCACAGTAAGAACATCCGAAGCGACAATAGCAGCAAAATCTAGTATTCTACCATCTGTTTTTATATGACAATTAGAAAAATATTGCAAAAAATATTTATCACACAATGATTTGTTGAGCACATTTTGACATCAAAGGAAATTAAAAAAACAATTACTTGTATACAGATCATTTAAGCAGGGAAAAAAACACAAAAAAGGCCAAAGAGGGCCTGAAGATAATCTACTGTTTTTGTGTTTTTTCTGCGATTTCAAATTTTTCATCTTCTCAAATACTGGTTAAATCTACTGGTTAGCATGGCTCCTACAGTCATTGAGATGACGTGACATATGTTTTGTTTGAATGGTGTTTAAGCACATGTTAGGCCATCTATGAGGTCGACTTTTTTGTGGTAGACCACCCCATTTTCTGTAGGATTCGAACATGCAGTGGTGAGAGGCGAACAAATATTCGACGCAGCGTCTATATTATCCCGTGATATATGTATTCGATCAGTTGGGTGCAAAATCACCGATTATTTCTTCAACTTAGCACTATCTTGGAAGGACAGGGTCTTTTGTATATCCCTTGATGTTCAACTCTCCCCATAAAACAAACACAAATGTCTGAATAGACATGAGCATATTGCATTACCTTTAGTTTGGAGTACAACAAACCTTCTGTTGTCAAACTTGCTACAATATCTTATTGAAACAAACCTTCAAATAAAATTAGTGAAAAAAACAACAACTTTAACTTGATTTACAGCATTCTCAAGCTGAAACCTTTCTATTTTTCAATAATCAAGGGCTATAACTCTGTAGCACATGCACTCATTTAGCTCTTTGTCAATCTCATGCAATATCTGCTTAAAATAAACCTTCAAATTGGTAATAAAACACAACATTTACTTGATTTACAGAATTTGCAAGGTGAAATTTTGCTAATTTTCATGGCTATAAGCATTCATTTCGCTCTTTCTCGACTTCATAGATCTTCAGAACAAACCTTTAAATCAAATTTGTTGAAAAATGGAACCCATTTATTAACGTAATCTATCGGTAGTTCAAATATGGAGAATGGTGCTAGAACCTTCCAACCTGCAGAACTGCAGAGTTGTTACGATTTCTATAGAAGGCATTCCATTTATGATGAGCCACTTTCCCACGTTTACACAGGCAGGGTCTCGATAAAGACCTTTAATGAACATGACAAACCAGAACTATCACTGAAGTTGATGAATACCCCGGCTTTTTGATCAGTTGTTATGTGTATATGAAGTTTGGGAACAACCCATTCAAAACTGTTTGAGGAATGCAAGTAATAAAAATGTGTTACGGGATGTGACGCAATGCGACGGGACCAAAATGTGAAAGCAGAGGTATAAAAAATTACAAAATGAACATGATCAAGGTTTGTAAAATGCTAACCGACAAAGACAGACAATGGGCCACCACATAAGCTTGCATGGCCTTCAGCCAGTAGAGCTAAAAACATGACTGACATGAGGGTTGAAGTATGAATATAATAATACAAATGGTGAATATTTAGTTAAGTAGTCTATTGCACTCATTTTCCCAAAGCATGCATTTTATTTTTGTGCAAGAAATCAACAATAAATACAGTTTGCTTAAGTTTATGAGATGTTTTCTGCACGACTAAATCTCCTGCAAAACGCATCATGGTAGGTCCGCAAATAACTGAGCCGGTCTATTAACACCTATTAAAATAAACTAAATCGTCCAATAGGGATTTTTTTGCCCCCATATCTCAAGGCTATTTAAGACAAATAATCGCATAAATCAAGTTTTATAGCCATATTTGAGACATATAATATAGAGATTTACTAAAACTCAAGTATTCTGCGATAAAAGATAAAGGGGTATTAATATGCCATGTAATTGATCATATCAAATGTTCAAATATATTTTCAAACCCTCCGTTGTTGACTCGCAAGTTATAAATTTGACCTGTAAACATTCTGAAGAGCGCGTAATACCATATTTATACAGAATATATTATAAGACTATTCGGAATAATATGGCTGTTGACCTCTCTTGAAACAAAGGCAATGTTTCATGTTCACACCATTGTCGAGGATTACCCATTATTGGTCTGTACTTAGGTAAAGCAAATTTGCTCATCAAAATATTCACATTCCATCAAATCTACTTTAAAAATATCTTAAAAGTTCCCATTACATCATATATTTTACATAATGAGATCAATTTCTTTAGCCCATTTTATAGCTATGACTACAACATGTAGTGCGCACAGTCGATATTACATAGTAATCCAGCCCCCAAATTGTTGGACTTGTTGTCATAACTCACATAAATTGTTGACAGTGAAAGACTATCCTAACTACATATGAATAAAGAAGGAGATATGGTAGTCTTCTGCTGATTCATTCATGGAAAAAAGGACAATACTTTGAAAGTGCAAATATGTTTATGCCCAAGTATTTAAAAATCCTTCGCTTCCGATTGGTTGTCAAGGTGTACCAGACCATATTACCAGCCGGCAACCTGTTATGCGAAAGCTCAGTGAAAATTGAAATGAAAATGGTGGGCAGCTGAAGAAATTCCTGATTCAACATTGTTTTTCTATAAATTCTACTGTTTTATCAGGGTACACACTAATTTTATTTATTTATTTCCAGTATATATCCGGCCATGAAAACAGAAGACATTTTAACAAATCCATCCATTCAACTATTTTTTTGAAATTCAAATTAAACTTTCAATATTTATCCATCATACCATCAAGAAGTATGTCAGAATGCTTCTATGATTCAATATAAACCCATGTTTCGTTGATCTTACTTAAAAGCGCAGTAGGCCCGGACCAAGTCTGGCAAAACATTTTACAATCAAAGGGAAATAACTTTTGTTTACTATAAATGCAATTATATCTATCACTATTGCTCAGAAATGGTGATAAATTCGTTACACAGATTTCCTGCCTTCGGCTCAGGGTGGAAAACTTGGTAACTAATAGTATTACAGCCTAAAACAGATGGGCAGAAATTGCTTATTTCATGTTGCAACACTATGGGACATAAACAAATATTATTAAGCGTATATCTATTACCTGTAAATTCTTGTCCATTCCCCCATCAGCCTCACTCTCCTTCTGATAACGTAAAAGTTCGGCCTCCAACTTTCGACACTACAAAACAAAAATATAAAAACTTAACTCTAGAACATATTTTAAAAGATATGGACGTCAATAGTAGTTGTAAAGGTAAATTAAAGTCGCGCAATATTAATACCTGGTAGAACTTGTGCATATATCCCAATACAAATCTTATAACATATTTTTAAATGCAAATACAGGAAATAGAGATCAGTGTAAGACAAGATGCTTGTATTGCACAGCAATATATTGTCCCCTACCGGGCATTCTTTTAGTAACTGTGACCTTGACCTTGGCCATAAATGCAATCCCAAATCTGCTTTTCATATAAGCCACCTACACACCAAGTGTCAGGCCAATATCTCATTCCTAAGTAAAGTTAATGAGCAGAAACAGTTGCTCTATTTTTAGCAAATGTGAACTTTACCTTGAACCCAGTGACCCCAAATGCAATCTCAAGCTTCCTTTTCAAATAAGCTACCTACCCATAAAGTTTCATTATAATATCTCATACCTAAGTAAAGTTATTGAGCGGAAATCATTTTTCTATTTTTAGTAACAGTGACCTTGACCATGACCTCAGTGACCCCAAATGTAATCCCGAACTTGCATTTTATATAAGCTACCTACACATGAAGTTTCAGGCCAATATGTCATTCCTAACTAAAGTTATTGAGTGGAAACCATTTTTTTTATTTTTAGTAACAGTGACCTTGACCTTATCCCCAGTGACCCCAAATGCAATCCCAGGCTTCCTGTGCACATAAGCTACCTACCCATAAAGTTTCATTTCAATATCTCATTCCTAACTAAAGTTATTCAGCAGAAACCATTTTTTCTATATTTAGTAACAGTGTATTTTGTGTATTTTTTTAAAAGTTCTGTTGCCATAGCAACCATAATTTTTGATATATTATTAAAACAAAATGATCTGCATGATTTCCACACTATCTTTTTAACTACACACACTTTCTCATTAAATTATTGTAAGCATTTCCTTTGTTATCAAAGGATCCATATATTTTGTGTATTTTTACTATTTCCGTTGCCATAGCAACCATATTTTTTGACAGATCAACAAAATAAAATAATGTGCATAATCCCCTCTTGCCCTCTACCAACATACCAAGTTTCATAAAAATATTTTAAATACTTTTCTCTAGTGACACACCGGTAGGGGACTAAAAACAGAAATATGGTACAGTCAACCCTGCTCAAAGATCACTTCTATTCATAACTTTCATATGACATCATCAAAATAATTTGACCAATCAGTGATCAATACAATAAAAGACCTGCACATTCTGGTAGGGGGTAAACTCGGTGTTTATCGTTGGTGCTCAACTGACTATAGCCCTTTATAAAACTAGTTTGTTGTGATAATTATATTAAAAGCTTTATTTGTTTGTGTACATCTATGTATCGTCTTTTGGTGTTGTCTGATTTTAAAACAGCAATATGGATAGATTTAATTTAAATCATGGTCTAATATTTCATTTTTCATATAGAGATTGAGGATAAAGTCCTAGTAAACCCCTTTATTTTCACCTACTGAATATCTCAACCTACCGGAAGTTGACCAGATGCGAAAGTTATGAATTAAGAACTTTAATTAAGAGACAATCGCTTTAGTTCCCAACTGAATTTTTAAAATTAAAATTCACCTGTATTAAGAGACCACCTGTTTTATGTTTCTTTTCTTTAGTGGTCCTTTAATACAGATTTGAATGTTCATAGAAACTTGCAACAAACAATGTTTTTAATGTAATCCATTTCAAAATTCACTAAACCTACAATAGAAGCAATTGTTTTTATAAAGTTTCTCATTAAATTTAAAGGTATTTTCCATTATATTTGATAACTATTTATGGCTCATCAGCATCTTAACAATATCAAAATCTATAAAGTTGTCTGCTTTAGCACTATCAGTCACAAGAAAATGGACTAAACAAAAAACTTGAATGTAAAACTCATACAACAGACGGACATCCGGACGGACGTACTGACAGACAGACAGACAGACAGCCAAGGGTTACACTAAATGTCTGCTCCACTTTCGTGCGGGGCATAATAAAAAGGAAGAGAATACAAAGGAATGTGAATGCTCGACGTTACTCAACACTGTAGACACATGACATGATACCCCACCTAGTCACATTATACCGACACCGGGTTGATCAGTCCTAGCACTACCATTAATATGCTGAATGTCAAGCAAGGGAACTACTGGTACCATTGTTATAAAGTCTTTGCTCTGAACAAGTCAGGGATCGAACCCACAACCTTCTGCATGCATAGTGGATTTAAAATAATTCAAAATTATTCTTCAACTCACCCGAGCTAGCGCCACGTCCCTCTGTTCCATCACGATCTGCATCTCCTCATTGATCACTTCCCTTTGTCGCTGCTTCATCATCTCCACCTTTCTGACCAATGAGGATGCATCATTGTACGTTGAGGTAGGGGAGTCCAGTCGAGACATCAACAAATGAACATCCTGCAACAGGAAGTTGCTAAGTGATGATACATATTTGGGGTCAATTTAGTGTAAAATCTCATATATAAAAATCCTGAGATGTAGTCACGCCGTCTGCCACAGCACAGTAGGAGTCTGCCACAGCGTAGTAGGAGTCTGGACTACTGTGCATGGTTTACGGTGCATCTGATTATGTGTGGGGACCTCAGTTTTAAGTCTAATCCGAAAGTCAGGCCCCATGTTTATGAACAAACTTAAGTCACATTTCAAGCTTTAGCTCAAAACTCAAATATTTCGTTCAGCTATAACTTTTTTTAATTAATGTTTTTCATAGGGAAACTTTCAGGACAGTTGTAAGTTTTGCTCCTCTCTATTTGTGGAAAGTCAAGTAATTCCAAGTCCATTAAATACTATTTAAATAAAAAAAAGATTAGTTTTGAGATTGAGCATGAAATGACAAGTTTGTTTGTGAACTTGGGGCCTGGTCAGGTGTGATATACCTTTAAGTATTAAATTCAGCCCGGGCTGGGATCAATCCATGATCCATCAATAAACCTTGAGCTGACCCTTACACCACGGTGCCATGCTTCTACCACTCTAAAATCAGCGATGTGCTTCGAAAATACTTACTCAACTTTGAAGGTGTTAATTTGTTTTTGACATGTATGTTCTGGATTGTACAAATTGTCAATTATTATTTGAAAACTTAAATTGCATGATCACAAGTTTAAGTCAGTTGCAACTGTTTGTTACAACATCGAATAGGATTTATTTAAAAATTGTGAACTTCATTCCCAACGCAATAACTGTATAAATGAATACATTTAATGAAATTGTTTGTGGAAGGTTCTAATCAAAAACATAAATTTTATTTGAAAAAGTTTTGAAGTTGGCTGTGTTCACCAACCTACCGTTTCTAATTTCAATTATGTTTGAGGTACGACTTATTATAGATTCTAATTCATTACCCTCTACCACCAGAATGAACTTACTGGTTGTTCCTTCCCCTCCTGAAACTTTTCCAGCCATATCCCTAATCTTTTAAAAATCGAACATAAATAGAACCAAAACTGTCTTATCAACAAATTAATTAAAGAAACACTATATTTAAATATAAATAAGTACTAGTAACAACTCTCCATATACTGTAAAATGGTAAACATTCGCAGCTACTTTCTTTCGTGTTTCACGGTTGATCAACATGAAACATGTTCGCGGCCATAAAGGTTTGCTGTCAACACCCCACGAACATAGCAAAAGCTAAGAACTGTATCCTGTATGTGTTACTTCATAAAAGCATAACATTAACCTGTATACTGTTGTCTCTCAGTGATTTTCTGATCGTATAATTGGATAATTAAATAATAATTACTGTACCGGTTTCCACTATCGATAATTTGCAAGGTGCAAATGTGTGTACGGGTAAGTGTATTTTTCTAAATCAAAGCAATGCATCAAATGAATAAAATTCAGATTCTCTATCAAGGGAAAAGAGACCAGTGTCATCCAAAAACAAAGTTTCCCGATAATTAGGATAATTTTACATGGAAAATCGATGGTCAAATGAATAAGCAATGCTCTGCTTTGTCGATATGATTTTGGGACCCTAAATATATAAGTGACATGTTTGATAAACTTCACTTGCCCTTAAAGATTATTGGTCGGTCATCTTTGAAAAAAAGATCCAAAATGGGTGGGGTATAGGCAAGTGAAATTTTCAACCAGATGAATATTTTCGGCATGAGCAATGTCAACCATATAGTACATGACAGTAATTCAACCCTATTGATATGAACATAATTTCAGAAAGAATATTTATATAACAGAATTTGCGTATTTTATTTAGTAATGATGTCTCGTCTGCACAATTTCTACCATATAAGTATTCTTTTGGATATTGTGTTCACATTTGGTTGAACATTTCACTTGACCATACCCCATCCATTTTGGATCTTTTTTTATAAAGATGGCTGACCAATAATCCTTAAAGCAACCTGCTTTGCTGATATGTCATTTTCTTGCAGCTCTCCGAGATAGCTATACCATAATGACATAGTTTTACCCTACATGTGCCACGAAGATCAAAACCAAAATGACGTAGGACGTGTAAAGAACTGAGCCTTACAAACTACGGAATAAACAGAATTTTCTCGATTTTCTTGATTTTTTACAAGTAATATGAAACAATATACTGGATTTATAGTATAATTATTAATATTTGACAAGGGAGTTGGTGTATAAATACTTACAGGCATATTTACTTAGTCTTATTCAGCTGCAAATGTTCGCGGTTAATCAACATGAAAATGTTCACAGCTATAAAGGTTTACGGATGCCGACATCCACAACGAACACTGCGAACATTATTAACATTAATAACATGCAAACGATATTAACATGCAAACGTTTCCAGGTTTACAGTACTATGCGGAAAGCAGTTTATTCCTCAATGTTTAACGCTAGCGTATACCCTGAAATTTAACCAAGACAAATACCTTCCTAGCATGGTCTAAGGGCATCCCCCACCCCAAAGATCCACTCCGGCAAAAACAAAAATTTCTACAAGATTTTCTGCATTTTAGTGCATTCCCGGTGTCAGTTTTACTTCACTTTATTTGATATTCCATTAAAATGCCTACTTCAATGTTTGATAACTTCCCAAAATTCTACCGAGGCAATTGCAGAGTTCATTAAAATCAATAATTAGAACGGTAGTTTCATTTAAATATTTCATAAATTCCAATACAATAATTGGAGGGATCTCTCCGATAAAGCTTAGTCTAATGAAAGCTTGAAATAAATCCATACTCTTGAACTCAAGTTTTTTGTGCTCAAAACATACAGGTTACATATAACAATTAAAAAATCCATATATCTGATAACAAGATTTTTTTTTACTCAAACCCTGCTGGTAGCTAGTATTTAAATAACTACATCAATGGTCATATAAACATACATAATACAACCAACTGCACTTGACTTTGCACTTTTAGTAAAGTGTTACTCTACATTTAACAAATTTAAATGTAATAGAGCATTCAAAGAAGCCATTTCTTTTCATTCTAAAAGTCCATTTCCCTTTATTGTAATATCCATTAATAAAAGCTTTTATATTTCTCGAAGAATCAATATCAGAAACAGTTTTGTGTGTGAGGTTGGGTGTGTCCAGACTGATTGAATATTCTGCTGTTGTTCTTTTGTTCGATTCTGTAATGTTATCCAATTTCCAAAAAACTAAGCACCTTGCTTTACATCAACATAACCTATCGATTCACTAAAATAACAAAGAGCATGAGAAAAATTGTTTGAAGAAATACCGTGAATGCTATTTTCAGTGTTTCAGTTGGGAAACTATTTTACTCTAAAGCAAACTGCAAACTAACGGTCTTTCATTGAATTAATCCAATCAAAACCTAATCACCATCATCATTTATATCATTATCCAAATGTTCTTTCTCCGACTGAAGGTCTTCATCAGAGGGATCCCCATCCTTACTTACCTCATTATCTAAACGTTCTTCCTCTAACTGAAGGTCATCATCAGAGGGATCACCATCCTTACTTACCTCTTCATCTAAATGTTCTTCCTCTAACTGAAGGTCATCATCAGAGGGATCACCATCCTTACTTACCTCTTCATCTAAATGTTCTTCCTCTAACTGAAGGTCTTCATCAGAGGGATCACCATCCTTACTTACCTCTTCATCTAAATGTTCTTCCTCTAACTGAAGGTCATCATCAGAGGGATCACCATCCTTACTTACCTCTTCATCTAAATGTTCTTCCTTTAACTGAAGGTCTTCATCAGAGGGATCACCATCCTTACTTACCTCATTATCTAAACGTTCTTCCTCTAACTGAAGGTCATCATCAGAGGGATCACCATCATTGCATACCTCATTATCTAAATGTTCTTCCTCTAACTGAAGGTCTTCATCAGAGGGATCACCATCCTTACTTACCTCTTCATCTAAATGTTCTTCCTCTAACTGAAGGTCATCATCAGAGGGATCACCATCCTTACTTACCTCATTATCTAAACGTTCTTCCTCTAACTGAAGGTCATCATCAGAGGGATCACCATCATTGCATACCTCATTATCTAAATGTTCTTCCTTAAACAGAAGGTCTTCATCAGAGGGATCACCATCCTTACTTATCTCTTCATCTAAACATTCTTCCTCTAACTGAAGGTCTTCATCAGAAGGATCTTCATCATGACTTATCTCATTATCTAAAAGCCTTTGGTCAAATGGTTAACAATGTTGCATTGCAAACCTTCGCCTCTCACCGCTGCGGGTTCGAATCCCACTGGGAGCTCGACTTGTGAGGAAGTGTCGATTCTTACGGATGGCGAGAGGTGTACAGTACTGGTTCTACCCCGAAAAAGTGGCCGGTCTGCCTCCATCCCCAAAAATTTGACCGTCAAATATAATTTTACGTGTTAAAATGGCGTAAAACACCATACAAACAAACTCATTATCTAAAGGTTCTTCTTCTAACTGAAGATCATCACCAGAAGGATCACCATCCTAAATTACATCATTATCTAAATGATCTTCCTCTAACTGAAGGTCTTCCTCAGAAGAATAACCAAAATTACTCACCTCATTATCTAAATGATCTTCCATAACTGAAGGTCTTCCTCAGAAGGATCACCAACATTACTCACCTCATTATCTAAATGATCTTCCATAACTGAAGGTCTTCCTCAGAAGGATCACCGTCATCACTTACCTCATTATCTAAATGTTCTTCCTCCAACTGAAGATCATCGTCAGAAGGATCGAAGTAGGGACGTCCACTGGAATACAATCATACAAACCGTTAGAAGGACAAGTATCAGGAAAACTGAAGTTACAATTGAACTGATATTCAACAGCTCATATGCACATTGTTCAGGTTATTTCGAGCCACATCAGAGGGAGTCAAAGAATACATAGGACCCCCGGGAATCCTGCCTTACTCTTACTATCTAAGTTTGAGAATTCAAAGGAACCTGAGGATGAACTTTAAAGACTATAACTATGAATTCGCCAAAAAAAAGATAAGGTACAAGATAATGTCAAAAGGGGCCCTTACTCCTGCATAAATTGACTGATTGATAAATTGAGCGGAAATAGAACTTGACCTGTATTTTATAATTACAAAATGACATACCAAATATGAATTCAAAACATGGACCCTTTCAAAAGTTATAAAGCGGAAACCAATTTGTTGCAGAAAATTAAGTCTAAAAGTGGCCACAACTCCTGCATAAAATGAGCAACGTTGACCGAAATCGAACTTGGCCTGTATTTTATAATTACACAGCTACACACCACATATTAATTACAAACATGGAACCTTTCAAAAGTTTTTAAGCGGAAACCAATTCGGATGGGACGGACGGAAGGGACGGATGGAAGGGACGGACGGACGGGCATGGGTAACACTTAATGCCCCTTTCGGCATTCTCAAATGCCAGGGGCATAAAAAAAGATGAAGAATTTCTGTTTCGCCAAAAAATGAACACCATATTACAAGTAAAGTTTAAAGAATATTTAACTGTTGGGTTTGATTATCACGAGATGCAGGTAGGCATGAATACCATTTCCTTATAATCAAACATGGCAGATATAGTTAAATAATCGATGCGTTTCATTTTATTTTAAACCAGTTTGTTTATAATTGTAACCAAAATGTTTTGCTTTGTTGAACATTCTTGGCAAATCAAGTGATTATTACTTTTTTTCATCCACAGAAATACAATGAGACAATCTACAATCTACATGACAATTCTGCAATAAATATTATCTCATGGCATACCTGTTTTGTGCCTCAAGTTGAATCTCAAGTTGCCTTAACCTCTCCATGACATCGTTTTTTTCCTGATTGGCCAATGTAATTCTGCCGTTTGTCGCATCATCACGTTTTTTCTCGGCCGCATACACTTGTTGCACAAGCCCTGGTAATTATAGAATTAATATTTGTGAAAATAAAAAGTAAAATGCATTTTTAACTGATACCTGCTTTCATTTAAAATAGGATAAAAAATTAGGGTTTGTAAATATACTTGTGCCACAAGTCAAATTTGTTTCACAATATGAATGTTCCAGAATAATTAATATTATATACGGAACTGTTGTGTTTTAACTGCTTACAGTAATGCAGAGTGCAGGGTATTTTTGTGCAAACCTCATGGAAAGTCCTGTCCTCAGTCCACCACTACAGTAAGTATATGAGCCATTTAACTGAGATACAGGCAAGAACTATTGTTTGGGGGCGCATGTTTCAGCCAAAGGTTTTCGGTATTTTACAAATGAACTTTTTTTTCCAATACTTACGATAAATGATACATCATTAGCAAATGGATATTTTAGTGGTAAAAAAACTACCTCAGTTTTGAAAGTCTGCTGAGAAATGAATATTATACAGCCTTTCCCATGTAAATTCATTGTTGCTGGGGCAGCAGAAGATTAGAAAAAGCTTTATTATAAAGCTTTAATATTTTGTAATACAACTTTCAGAGTATCCTAATTAGGAGTTTAATATCGAACACATAATCTATATTTGGATAGAATCATTAAACAAATAATATTTTTCTTGTTTTTGATGGCCACGTATCTTTGATGGGCACATATTTTTGATGGGCACCATCAAAAACAAAAACAAAATATTTTTTATTTAATTTTACAAGTTGTCCATGTCATTTTTTATCTTATTTCTCAAACAAGTTTAAAAGTGTTTTTTTTGTTTACCACTAATAACGTTTGTTTCACTGATATATAACTTATTTATGTCCTATTTAAATTGTATCTCAAATGTCAATAAGACCTTTGGCAGAAATAAGCGACCATAATAGTACAATAAATACAACATCAAAGAATACAGGAAGTCCTGCATTCCTAAAGAGAAGGAAACAAGATTAATCAGTTTATGCTATACAAGAAATAGAATGCTACACATTTAATGTATAAGCTTAAAGGGACACACGGCAATCTTGATTTTTTTTTAAACTCACAGCGTCCCGTTAGTTTTTCTTCATGCTTGCATTTTTGTGATTATTAATATTAATTATAGTTCAAAGTATTTTTGGATATTACTAACTGTTGATTTTACTACCCCAGTAATATATTGATTACTGCAGTAATATAATAAACAAAAATCAAAATTTTATTGAATTACATGCAAGCAGGTTTAAAGTTAAACTGATACTCAGTTTGATGCCTGACAAAAACTTTAAGATAGCCGTGTGTCCCTTTAATTCAAGGGACTCAATGGCAAGTGATTGTTTTACTCACAACAGAATGACAATGATCCATGCACAGTACACCATGTTTACACCATGTTGATATATTATCCATGCACAGTACACCATGTTTACACCATGTTGATATATTATCAATTTCTATCCTTATTTCTAATTGAGTAATTATTATTTAAGAAAAAATAAGCAAATAAATGTGTTACATTTTTAGTTCCCATTACAGGTACCTCAACCTTTTATTTTCTTTCTGCTTCACACACATTGAATAAACAAAAAGAAGCACTTTAAATAATTAAAATCAATATTTTCATATAAAAAGTTCAATCCAGTATCTCAATATCAGTCATCAATATTGTTGTTGTTGTGAATATTATAACTGATTGAATTGGATTTTATTTTAGTCGCACCAACAGCTAAGGTCATATGGCGACTTTCCAGCTTCCACTGGTGGAGAAACACCCCAGGTGCCCCTACGGGCAATTTTCGTGCACAGTTGGGCACCTGGATAGAACCACCGATGTTCCGCAAGCCAGCTGGATAGCTTCCTCACATAGTGAATATTATAACAGACTGGTGTTAAATTAACAGCAATGTATGATGATTGATCACGCTCGTTTCCTCACTGACTGCCAAGTTACCATATTTCCCTAATAAGAGTGCCTCCCCTAACAGTAGCACCCTCCTCCCCACCCAATCCCTCCCCTCCCCACCCCACCCACCACCACCTTTTCAAAAAAAAAAAATATATATATATTTAAAAAAAAAAAACATTAAAAAAAATATATTAATAAGCGGGGCATGCATATACGCCCGTTTTTGGCAAGGTTAAGTTCCAGGTTAAACCCTTTTCAAAGGGAAATAATTTTAAAAACATAAAGCAGAGAGCTATGGGCCTTTATTAGATGTATTCAACGGATTAATTATGCTGAAGATGTTTACAAAGTTTAACAATTGTAGGCCTTATACTTTGATAGTTATTAGCCACAATCAAACAAACGAACGAACGAACGAACGAACGAACGAACGCGAACGAACGAACGAACGAACGAACGAACGAACGAACAAACAAACGAATAAATAAATAAATAAATCAGTTCTTCCTATCAAAACATTTTGACTCAAGGTGGACAAGCTTGCTTCGTTATGGTCAAATCTTTGACTTGCGTTACATATTGATTACATATTTCAAAGCGAAAAACTCAAAGAAACTGTTCATTGCTACCTTACCATGTGTAATTATGAAATGATATTTATCACATAACATGGCTTCTGGGTGTGCAATAAATCCATGACTTATTTCTCGTAATACACTGGTGTATTACAGATGCAAATGAGGACTTAATCACTGTGTTTGTATATAGTGAAACATTTAATTCCAATTGTTTGCATGGTATATCATATGGTATGTTCAGACGCCTTAATTATTTATTATTATTTGAAATCTTACTTCATAAAATGAATGTTGGTAACGTTAAATTTGGTTTAAGGTGTCGCATTATTTGTAGAGCGAACGCAGTTACAGCCGCGCAACGTAGCGACGTCATGTAAACAACAAAATGACGTCATGGTCTGTCTTAAAAATTGTCGCCGTATATAAGAACAAGAGGTCAATGACCTTGAAGCTCTACTGATTGATTTTGATTTCAGGAAGTAGTCGCTACAGACTTGTTTTTTGAAAATCTATTTTTAACTGTGGCGGCCATCTTGAATTTCCGGCCGACCTGAAATTTTGCTAAGATCAATAAGACATTAAGAGCAACATTCCTGTGAAGTTTCATGAAAATCCGTCAGGTAGTTTCAAAGAAGTAGTCGCTACAAGTTTTCATTATATAACTCTATGTAAACAAAGCAGCCATGTTTAAGGTCAAATCAAAACGATTTTCGACAAGGACCAACATCATGTCATACTGATCATTTTAGAAAAAGTCCCATATCAATATCTCTTATTGTTTTGAAGAAGTAGTCGCTACAAACTTATTTATTTTAAATCTATTTTTAGCTGTGGAGGCCATCTTGAATTTCCGGCCGACCTGAAATTTTTCTAGGATCAACTAGACATCAAGAGCCACATTCCTGTGAAGTTTCATGAACATCCGTCAAGTAGTTTCAGAGGAGTAGTCGCTACAAGTTTTTACTATATAACTCTATGTAACCAAAGATGGCCACTGGCAGCCATGTTTAACGTCGAATCAAAATAATTTTCCACAAGGATCTACATCATGTCATGCTGATCATTTTAGAAAAAGTCCCATATCAATATCACTTATAGTTTTCAAGAAGTAGTCGCTACAAACTTATTTTTTAAAAATCTATTTTTAGCTGTGACGGCCATCTTGAATTTCCGGCCAACCTGAAATTTTGATAGGATCAATAAGACATCAAGAGCAACATTCCTGTAAAGTTTCATGACAATCCGCCAAGTAGTTTCAGAGGAGTAGTCGCTACAAGTTTTTACTATATAACTCTATGTAAACAAAGATGGCCGCTGGCAGCCATGTTTAACGTTGAATCAAAACGATTTTTGACTAGGATCAACATCATGTAATGCTGATCATTTTAGAAAAAGTCCCATATCAATATCACTTATAGTTTTCAAGAAGTAGTCGCTACAAACTTATTTTTTAAAAATCTATTTTTAGCTGTGACGGCCATCTTGAATTTCCGGCCGACCTGAAATTTTTCTAGGATCAATTAGACATCAAGAGCAACATTCCTGTAAAGTTTCATGACAATCCGCCAAGTAGTTTCAGAGAAGTAGTCGCTACAAGTTTTTACTATATAACTCTATGTAAACAAAGATGGCCGCTGGCAGCCATGTTTAACGTTGAATCAAAACGATTTTTGACTAGGATCAACATCATGTCATGCTGATCATTTTAGAAAAAGTCCCATATCAATATCACTTATAGTTTTCAAGAAGAAGTCGCTACAAACTTGTATTTTAAAACTCTATTTTTAGCTTTGGCGGCCATCTTGGATTTCACATCAACATGAATTTTTGCTAGGATCAACTAGACTTTATGGGCAACATTTCTGTAAAGTTTCATGAATATCCATCCAGTAGTTTCAGCTGTGAAGTCGCTACAAATAAAAGTTTACGGACAGACGGACAGACGGCCAGACGGACAGACGGACGACGGACGCCGCACCACGGCATAAGCTCTGCTGATCTCTGATCAGTAGAGCTAAAAATTGACAACATTAAAGTGAAACTATCACGTCGTAGGTATATTATGTGATAAATAGAATCTTTCATTCGTGACTGTGTATTAATGACTTTAATAAACTCGTTGTAAAAAAGATAGGATACTCGGCAAGAGCCTCCTATCCTATCATTTTATCCAACTCGTTTATTAAAATCAATAATACACAGCACCAATGTAAGATCCTCTATAAGAGTTGCTGCCGGAACGAATGATGTATGATTAAAAGCGTGAATTTGTAAGCAATCATGTTTTAATCCCGCATATAATTTAAAAATGTCAATGTCTATGCCTTTAATATGGTAATAGGAGTTTTTTAACATTTTATTCTTGATATCTTTCAGATTGGATTAGGGACTAATGATCAATAACCACCTTCCCTATTATGATTAATGTGTTCATTTCAAATTAATTTTCCTCTTCAAGACCAGGTAATTGCGGAAGACAAAGGTATTACATCCATTTATTGATAACGTGGAATGCATAACGATGTGTGGATTCAATTAATGGCCTACTTATCTTGGAATCTATCAAATTTTATTCAGCGTTCCCTTTCATCTGCGGAAACTCTAGGATGTTTGCTGATAGATGATGAGTAGTTAAATTGAATATAAAACAAAATAAAAGGGATTTTAAATGATTTGTATTCTTATTATTAATTTTACAAAATCATTAGATGCTCGGTGTTGGGTTACAGCAATTTTTGTTCATAGGTATGGTAACCTCAAATTTTGTTTGTGGGTAGGAGGGTTATAGCAAGTTTGGTCTGTGGGTAGAGTTGCAGCAAGTTTGGTTTGTGGGTAGGAGGGTTATAGCAAGTTTGGTCTGTGGGTAGAGTTGCAGCAAGTTTTGTTTGTGGGTAGGAGGGTTATAGCAAGTTTGGTATGTGGGTAGAGTTGCAGCAAGTTTTGTTTGTGGGTAGGAGGGTTATAGCAAGTCTGGTCTGTGGGTAGAGTTGCAGCAAGTTTTGTTTGTGGGTAGGAGGGTTATAGCAAGTTTGGTCTGTGGGTAGAGATGCAGCAAGTTTGGTTTGTGGGTAGGGTTGCCGCAAGATTGGTTTGTTTTGTAAGGGTACAGTTACAGCAAATTTGGATTGTTTGGTGAGGGTAGGGAACCATTAAGTTTGGTTTAAATTGTAACTGTTGAGGAAGATTACATTTGGTTTGTTCAAGGTGAGGGTAAAGCTACAGCAAGTTTGGGTTGTTTCATGAGAGAGTGTTACAGCAAGTTTGGTTTGTTGTGTGAGAAAAGGGAGACTGTAAGCAAGTTGGTTTACATTATATTTGACATGGTGTGCATGCTTTGCAATTGCCATAATATGTATTAATAAACTACTTAGTACTGTTTGCTAAGGTTAACACTTTATATATTTGATTGAAATGGTAAGAAAACAAGTAATGAAAGTAATGAAAGCATACCAAACAGGGACTTTTTTCATTACATTTTTAAACAAGAGGTCAATGACCTTGAAGCTCTACCGATAGATTTTTGATAGCTAGGTCAACATTCCTGTAAAGTTTCATGAAAATCCGCCAAGTAGTTTCAGAGGAGTAGTCGCTACAAGTTTTTACTATATAATTCTATGTAAACAAAGATGGCCGCTGGCAGCCATGTTTAACGTCGAATCAAAACGATTTTTGACAAGGACCAACATCATATCATGCTGATCATTTTAGAAAAAGTCCCATATCAATATCACTTATAGTTTTCAAGAAGTAGTCGCTACAAACTTATTTTTTAAAAATCTATTTTTAGCTGTGACGGCCATCTTGAATTTCCGGCCGACCTGAAATTTTGATAGGATCAATAAGACATCAAGAGCAACATTCCTGTAAAGTTTCATGACAATCCGCCAAGTAGTTTCAGAGGAGTAGTCGCTACAAGTTTTTACTATATAACTCTATGTAAACAAAGATGGCGGCTGGCAGCCATGTTTAACGTTGAATCAAAACGATTTTTGACTAGGATCAACATCATGTAATGCTGATCATTTTAGAAAAAGTCCCATATCAATATCACTTAGAGTTTTCAAGAAGTAGTCGCTACAAACTTGTATTTTAAAAATCTATTTTTAGCTTTGGCGGCCATCTTGGATTTCACATCAACATGAATTTTTGCTAGGATCAACTAGACTTCATGGGCAACATTTCTGTAAAGTTTCATGAATATCCATCCAGTAGTTTCAGAGGAGTTGTCGCTACAAATAAAAGTTTACGGACAGACGGACAGACGGACGGACAGACGGACGGACGACGGACGGACGACGGACGCCGCACCACGGCATAAGCTCTGCTGATCTCTGATCAGTCAAGCTAAAAACTGAGGTGTCTTGCAATTGAAAGAAAAGATATATCAATGCGAGAAAAAGTACAGGTTGAAATTTAAATTTAACAATGTATACATGTAAAGTTTATTGTCTGAAACTTTTTTTTTTAATTCTTCATGCTTCTAGAAAACACTTCCTTTTTTCACTTACAGAATGTAATAAAATATGAATAATTTGCTGATGAAAGGATGTACTACTGTGATTATAAAATACCACTTGAAAAGAAACAAGAAACATTTTACGCATGGTCTTTACATTTAATGAAACTTCAACTCAAGACAGTAGTCCTGATTTAGCAGCCCTAATCATCTTTCTCAGAACGTTCCAAATTATTTTCCGTTCTAATTAATCAACCATAATGTACGATTCTCCGAAACGAGCAGAACTTGCAGCGAAAATCAGAAAATTACTTCCTATCATGGATAATGTTTACATAAGCTGCGGCAAAACTTCAAAGTGAAATATTGCCCGACAATACGCGATGATTGGGTGAACAATTAGACGGCGACTAATCAATAGCTGGAGATGAGGAGTAGATTGCCGTGATACCCTCCGACGTTATTGCCCGTCACTTACGACACTAATCAATATGTCTGTCATATCTACTCCACCATCAAAAACATGTTTTTTGCAACCATTTTTAGTAACCATCGTATTCTAATGAATTTATGCTAGTAATTTGAACTGAATTTCATTGAATCCAATGTTACACAGACTGTTACATCTGCTTGTTCTATAAGATAAGAGGAAGAAATATTAAAATTGAAATGTTTGACTGGTAACCTTATTTTCTCCCCTATGAAAATTAATTTCCATTTTATCAGTAAAATGAATTAATATATTTTGTAATGTTTAAATCATGTTTAATAGAAACATTTAATCAAACTCGCTGATAATACTGTATCAACGGACACGATACAAATACCTGAAATAAATTTAGAAGTCATTAAGAACTACCGGTATTGTTTAAAGCACTTGACAAATTTAATAGTTTAAGCATATTTCTTTTACATCGATCGTGAAACAAGTTCTTGCAACTTATATAAATCACTCTCGGTGGCTTCCTGTGTAGAACCAGTACTAAGCAATGTGGATTAATTATCTTGCTCAAGGATAAATAACAATAGAAGGCGAGAATCGAACCCACGATTCTTCGATCTGGAGTCCAAAGCTCTACCACTGGACCACACTCTCCACATTTAATTAAACTCATTTGTAACTAATACTTAGAAGTCATCAAGAATTAAATACTTAGAAGTCATCAAGAATTTAATACTCAGAAGTCATCAAGAATTTAACACTTAGAAGTCATTAAAAATTTAATACTTAGAAGTCATTTAGAATTTAATACTTAGAAGTCATCAAGAATTTAATACTTAGAAGTCATGAAGAATTTAATACTTAGAAGTCATGAAGAATTTAATACTTAGAAGTCATTAAGAATTTAATACTTAGAAGTCATCAAGAATTTAATACTTAGAAGTCATGAAGAATTTAATACTTAGAAGTCATGAAGAATTTAATACTTAGAAGTCATTAAGAATTTAATACTTAGAAGTCATGAAGAATTTAATACTTAGAAGTCATCAAGAATTTAACACTTAGAAGTCATTAAAAATTTAATACTTAGAAGTCATTTAGAATTTAATACTTAGAAGTCATCAAGAATTTAATACTTAGAAGTCATGAAGAATTTAATACTTAGAAGTCATGAAGAATTTAATACTTAGAAGTCATTAAGAATTTAATACTTAGAAGTCATTAAGAATTTAATACTTAGAAGTCATGAAGAATTTAATACTTAGAAGTCATGAAGAATTTAATACTTAGAAGTCATTAAGAATTTAATACTTAGAAGTCATGAAGAATTTAATACTTAGAAGTCATCAAGAATTAAATACTTAGAAGTCATCAAGAATTAAATACTTAGAAGTCATCAATATTTTAATACTTAGAAGTCTTTAATACTTAGAAGTCATCAAGAATTTAATACTTAGAAGTCATCAAGAATTTAATACTTAGAAGTCATTAAGAATTTAATACTTAGAAGTCATTAAGAATTTAATACAAGTCATTAAGAATTTAATACTTAGAAGTCATTAAGAATTTAATACTTAGAAGTCATTAAAAATTTAATACTTAGAAGTCATTAAGAATTTAATACTTAGAAGTCATTAAGAATTTAATACTTAGAAGTCATTAAGAATTTAATACTTAGAAGTCATTAAAAATTTAATACTTAGAAGTCATTAAGAATTTAATACTTAAAAGTCATCAAGAATTTAATACTTAGAAGTCATGAAGAATTTAATACTTAGAAGTCATGAAGAATTTTAATACTTAGAAGTCATTAAGAATTTAATACTTAGAAGTCATGAAGAATTTAATACTTAGAAGTCATGAAGAATTTAATACTTAGAAGTCATGAAGAATTAAATACTTAGAAGTCATGAAGAATTAAATACTTAGAAGTCATCAAGAATTAAATACTTAGAAGTCATCAAGAATTAAATACTTAGAAGTCATCAATAATTTAATACTTAGAAGTCTTTAATACTTAGAAGTCATCAAGAATTTAATACTTAGAAGTCATCAAGAATTAAATACTTAGAAGTCATCAATAATTTAATACTTAGAAGTCTTTAATACTTAGAAGTCATCAAGAATTTAATACTTAGAAGTCATCAAGAATTTAATACTTAGAAGTCTTTAATACTTAGAAGTCATCAAGAATTTAATACTTAGAAGTCATCAAGAATTTAATACTTAGAAGTCATCAAGAATTAAATACTTAGAAGTCATCAAGAATTAAATACTTAGAAGTCATCAATAATTTAATACTTAGAAGTCTTTAATACTTAGAAGTCATCAAGAATTTAATACTTAGAAGTCATCAAGAATTAAATACTTAGAAGTCATTAAGAATTTAATACTTAGAAGTCATTAAGAATTTAATACTTAGAAGTCATTAAAAATTTAATACTTAGAAGTCATTAAGAATTTAATACTTAGAAGTCATTAAGAATTTAATACTTAGAAGTCATTAAGAATTAGTGTTTAACACACTTGAACATTTAATCAAACTCGCTGCTAATATTGTATCTATGACAAGATAATATTTCTGAAATAGATTTAGATGTCATTATAATAAAAACTATTGCTTAATGCACTTGAATATTTTATCTAACTGTATCTTTTAATGAAACAGCAGTCTTTTGAAACAGCAGTCTTTTGAAATAGCTTTAGAAATTAT
Source organism: Cyrtodaria siliqua (assembly GCA_037043455.1). Taxonomy (NCBI): domain Eukaryota; kingdom Metazoa; phylum Mollusca; class Bivalvia; order Adapedonta; family Hiatellidae; genus Cyrtodaria; species Cyrtodaria siliqua. The sequence continues at coordinate 59,181 of JAWPHD010005443.1, read as the reverse complement.
TTGGGGAATATTTAAGTTCTGGTAAAGGGGGTACATCATGCTTTTTGTGGGGTCAAGGGGTCTGACTCAAACTTTATAAATAATAATATTTTCAGTTCTAAAGGGCCAAAACATCATGAATGACTCCTTAGTTACCTGGAAATTCTTTCTCAACAGTATTATGTGCTATCCTAGGTTATGCACCAGTGATAATTAACCTAAGCATTTTAACCCTTAACCCGCTAAGCACGACTATACATGTAATAGCCTTTGCATCCATTGTCAACCCAGATCAGCAGGTACTCGCAGGCTGATCAGGGTTTACAATGTCCTAAAACACCCCTTTGTCACATAAATGGAATGGTCTTAATTCGAAGTTTTAAATATGAACAACTCCTTGCTAATACCACAATTTGATTACATGAAATTGTTATTATCAACTGGATTTTTTTTAAATTTTGAAGTTTTCTAGAAAAAGCCTGATGTATTCCCTTTAACACATCTCATAAGGTTATAAATGTGACAGCAAGGAGAGGAAGATGAGAATAATAAAGCGGGAAATTTCCTATCAGACATGCCTCTGCCAGGGAGCCATAACACAGCTGACAAAAGGTCTGTAGTTCAAACTCCAAGGCCTTATCCACTGAGCTATCAAGGCTAGTAAACAGCTGTAGAATTCATAACTATGGACGAAACATGATACAAACATGTTTCTGAAACAGAGGCCCATTGCTGCTACTCTGAGTTATTATGTCAGTAAGATGCTCTGTACAGAATGACTGCTACCCATAAAGCAGTATTAGAACAAAAGATTTCGCTCTTTTCAGTACTTTTGTATAATTTATGGTATTTTGGCTGTTTTTATACTTTGGCTCTTTTCCCATATTTATGTCAATACGAAATCATGTAACCCTGGGGTGTGGCCTTAGATCCTAAATTCATGGCATTTAGTCGTGTTTTAACATTTTTTTATTTGTAACAAGCGATGACCCCCATAAAAAATGCTTGTAAAGGCTATGAATATCAGGTCCAGGTGTTGCCTATGGACTTTATTTTGACAAACTTGATTTTTCATATGTTATTATGACTGCTTTTGGGTTTATTAACTTAGGGAACACTGTTTTTCAAAATCATCCAATGTATTTCTTTATAAAATCATGTGACCTGGGGCTGGTCCATTGCTCTCCCCAGGGATTTATTTGTACAATTTCATTCACCATGTCAATAACATGCATCATGCAAATATAAATGTAACTGGATCTTTAGAAGTTATAATATCATTTTCCTTCTAGAATGGGGTAATTTTTTATACCACTCATCACCAGAGTGTTCATTTCAAGTAGAGAAAGCTAAACTATTGTAACAATATATAAACAGAAAAACAAGATATGATAGATAAAATACTATAGTTCATTTTGGCCTTTAGCGTGGTTGAGCAATCATCCTTAAAGAAACTAAGCCTCAGAATAATGTCAAAATTACACTACAAAATCGTTACCAAAACTCTAGCCAGGTGTTCAGGTCATACTAATAATATCTACTGATTAAAAGTATTTGTTTATTCATGGGTTCTTAAAATACCCGTGATTGAATATGTGTAAAATGAATTACGAGCTGATAACTCTTTAATTCGATGCTCCAGTTTTTGGGTTTGGCCTGGCTGGTTAAAGCCGTTTATAATGTTGTGTCTGCAGAGTTTGGATTCTCAAAATAGGCAAATTATATACACATCATCGTTCAGTAGGTTTAGAAACAGTGTACATACACTGTAAAATGTGGCTGTTGTTGGCGGATTAGTTACTTTAGACATTTAAATGTGCTGCACAGATAAGATGCTACATTCAGCAAGATGACACAAAGGTATTTACCTGCTGCCTTTTCCGTCTCTGACCCGCCAGCCTGTTGTTCCACACTCTGAGCCTTCAGTGTCAGTTTCAGAGTTTCAATTTCTTGCTCTTTGGCTGAAAGCTCATCCTGCATCTGTAAATTAATTTGCATATTTCTGTTACGATTTAATTGTTAAGTAGGGATATAGAAGAAAAAAAGACAGAAAATGATATTTAACATGTGACATTGATCAGACTCAGGAAACCGTTTAAATTTGTTCCAGTATATACATTATCGTTAAAAAAAACATGTTCTAGAAACTTTTATTAAAATGTAGACATAGAATATGCATTAACTTTGAAGCCACATTTTGCATTTTTCATATTTGTGGAAGGCCACCTTTCATCTAACAGATCATTTAAGATCTTATAATTTCATTTCCAAATGATACATAAAAGTGAATAAACATATATCTATATATATTCATGAACAACATACCTTCTTTGATTCTACTTTCTGCATATCTATTTCACCCAGGAGACTGGAAATCTGCCTGTTCTGCTCTGTATGGAAGCTTGCTCCCATCTGTAACCGTGGTGACAAAGATGGCCGAAATTGGTCCGGTAAAAGAGACGTATTCTGAGACATTCGCTGGGATGGCACAATACTTCTTGATCCGGCAGTAAAGTTAAAACCCGAGTCGGGCGAAGACTGAAGTGAACTAAACCCACCTATAGCACCAGTGGTAAATTTCGTTGGGTCCGACTCCGAGACTGCTGGAGCATTTGTCGGAGACATTTGTGTAGGGGCTGATAATGAATGACTCATAAGTGGTTCTTGCAATGACATTCCATTTTGGAAGTTAGAATTTAACACAGGGGTTGACATTGGTCTGTATAACGATGACTGGGGGAATATCTGTGTAGAATGTAACAATGGACTGTGGTAGTTGCCGGACATAAGGCCGCCATTTAGAGACAGGTAGGGGTTAGCACCGTAAGCTTGTCCATAAAATCCTTGTGTAGGGTTCACATTTGTGTAAGGAAACTGCGGATATCTTCCTGGATTCGCTGCCGTCTGAGTTTCCGCAGTACTTTGTGGACTGGTTTTTGGGCGAGTGTCTTCTGAAAATTCTGGAAAGGAATACATACAACAATAAACTATTTTAATTTTATATCAGCAATGACAAGTATCGTATACCCCCATATAAACGTTCCCTGCATCCTCCCCCCCACCCCACACCTCTCATACACACAAACTAAAAGCGCCACCACCCCACCACTTTTGAAATTAGGCATTTATATGAGCCCATAAAAAATAAATATAAAAGTAGCCGGATTTGAGGTCTTGTTTAGTCTTGTTTGTCTTGTTTTTGTTTTTTATGGTCTCATAAAAATGTCCCCCTTTTGTAAAATACAATGTTCCATATGCTCTTTTCAACATTGTTTTCTTGCCAGATTTATTTCTATCATTTTATCATCATATGTATATATTACATAGAAGCTTTCTAATATAATTTTAATACTGTAAGACATGTTTAAGGGACTTATTTTAGTGCCTTTAGCAACACAGTCCATGCACTGATTTAAAATGTCCACTTAAGAGAACCACGAAGTTAAGAGAACCACGAAGGCAGTTATCTTTGCTACTCGGATATTGAGAAGTAAGGATCTCTTATGAGTTTTTGGTAGGAAACATACAGTTGACAATCTACCAGGGCATTTTGCTGTTATGCTCGCACGATTTTAATTAAAATTTAAGTTTTACCATGATGATTACCATGATGATGACACCAAATATAATAGCGCCGAAATTTAGACTCTGGAATTTTAATATCTAAAAACAAAAAAAATCAACCCATGTATTAACTCTTTTGCTGCCACAGTCGAAAATATTTATTTTTTCAATCAGTGTAAACCCAGATCAACATGCACATATCAGGGTTAACACTGGTCGCCACTCAGCAAAATAGTTTTCCATAACACTTTATATATAAAATATTATCGAAAGGTTTGAATTCAAATTTAAGCAGACGACAATTTGGAAATTTGTCGGCAAAAAGGTTAAAATAACTATTCTAGAGCTATTATTTGGCTTGTTTTGGATCTACACGAATCTCAAACCAACACTTACTAAGACTGCGTTTGGAAGACTTTGGTGATCTGGGTGATCTTGGTGATGACGGAGATTTGGCAGACATCCCAGTTGCACCTTTGGTTTTGTCACTTAAGATTTGCGACTCTAAACTCTTCCGGTCTTCTGCCTTCATCTTGGGCTTACTGAAAATTGTAAAGAAACGAGAGTCAATTTGGTCAATGAGATTTAAAGAGTGAGTCTACTTTTCAAAGACACTGGCGTACTTGATGACTTTGAAATCTGCATAATTTTCTGGTATTTGTTTTTGAAGCTGACAAGGCCAGAAATAAGGGTTACAACACAATTATTGCTTGGTTTACAACAATCAAATCAAAACTCGACTGATCAATATCAAGGTGTTTGGGATTGCAGGTTTTAAAGCAGTGACTTTTTTTTTAAATTTTATTATTTGTCATACACGCTAAAGCAATACATACAAAACATGAGAATCATACAAATTACAAAAAGCTAAAGCAATACATACAAAACATAAGAATCATACAAATTACAAAAAGTTACTATCATATTTTTTTATCATTACATTTACAAAAGCATGTGTCAATTTAAAATGTATCAATTTATGTATGTTTCATTAAGTATTTTTGAAAGGTCCCTATAGTGATTGTTACAATGGCAAAATAGGAAGGTAAATTTTGTATTGAGACACCCGCTCTTATTCTACACGTATGCCCAAAGAGATATATTAATCAATTCTTCATTTTTCTTCACAGTTTAACAAGACACAAATCATTCCTCAAATGGCTACTGCAGTTATTTAAACTAGCTGTTTGTGCAAACCTTATAATAAAGATATTTATTCATTCTCTACTATTTGTACAATGGAAAACATGTTTTGTTGGGAAATAATTGGAAATGAGACAGGCCGCGCTAAATATGCCATTTTTATAACATTAAATAATTAAGTAATTGCATACGAACAAAAAACAAATATTATATATTGACTCTAAAACTACAGAACAACTGTAAAACATAATAAATACATTTTGTGGCCAACCAATCGCACAGGTCGCGCTAAATATGCCATTTTTATAACATTAAAAATTAAGTAATTGCATATGAACAAAAAACAAATATTATATATTGACTCTGAAACAATAGAACAACATTTACTGATCATTATCTGGGAAAGCAATTTACACCAATGAAAATAAACATCATTATTTACCCCCAGTGATAAATAAATAACGTTCTTGTTCACACCAATGAAGATAATAACGTTGTATTTAAACACAGAGTATTTACCAGGCATTTAGATCAGTGTTTGATAGATAAATAAATTGTTTGTCGGAAATAAACGTTACATATGTATTTTATGATATCTAATCTGTAAAAGCAACCAATTCTGTATGAAAAGGCAAACGGAAACCGTGTAAAAAGTTTACACGCTATCCTGAGTAAAGATACAGAGGGGAATGAGAGCAAACCATTGGTCCCAAAACAAACCAATTAACTTGATTTTTTGTTTGTTTTGCTTCCAGGCAAAACATTGAAGTTTACGGCAAATTAAATATGAAGAGGTCTACGCTAGAATATTGCTCTTCTAGAGGCGAAATGATGACAGGCTAGGATTGGCAGCATGGAAATATTGCCATTCGATCGAATAATTAATTTCCACAAAAATCAACTGTTTGTTACAACAGTACTTAGGCCAAACAAAATAATATGTGTGGTTCAGGTAACACTGGCAAAAGAAATAGGGTAGGTAGGCTTTTTTTCCCCCCTCAATAATGAATTCAATTCTGATTTAATATGTTTAATTACTATACCGTGAGTTCGATTTTTTTGCATTATCAACACTTTTTTTTATTTATTTTTTAATTTTTTTTTTTTTTTTTTTTTAATTTTTGCATAAAAAGTTTTAGGGTCAGCCCCTTACAATAGGGTCGGTCGGGTTACCTGAACCACACATAATTTTTTATGTGGCCTTAATATTGGTCTAAACAATATTATATGCGCATAACAGCATGAAGTTTAAAAGACATTAATAGACATACATGTGCATGATACTGTATCAAAACAAATTCTTAAAATCTCATGTAGGCTGATGGTTGAATAGTTTTTTTACACAATTTTCAGTACATTTTAGGTTATATAATTATGACAGTCAATTTTTTGTTTGGTAGAGGCAGACCATCCACTTTTCCTGTGTAGAACCATTACTGCAGAGCTCCCAACATCCATTAGAATTGACACTTTCTCACCAGTTGAGCTCCCACTGGGATTCTAACCTACAGCGGTGAGAAGCGAGAAGGTTTCAAACACAGTGTTTTACCCTCTCATATGCAGCCATGGATGCGCTTAAAATCTCATGTAAATCAAATCTCATGTAAATCTGTCCCCCATTAACAAATTAACAAAACTTTGAATGATTTTACTCGAAAATTCCCTAAAGACCTTTTTTTCTATATATATATAACTATAATGGGTTAATTGCATCAAAATAAAACCCCATTTGTTTAAATGAATGTCATTGAGTGTTGGTTGGGATGATAACAAAAATAACAAATTGATCCTGCATGTAAAAAAAAACAACACTGAAAACAATCTGAAATTTAATTAACAGCCTAACTGAAACAAAGCTCCATATTACACGCGTGTTTATTTTTCCTCTGTGTATTTTGAACCCCCTTTATACTAATGATTCTGCGGCTGAATTTTCATTTGAGCTGATTCTGTTATTGAATAAACTAGTATTTGCTTATGAAAAAGAAGACCCCAGTTCAAACAAACGATAATCAATTGGACTGTTCCGTATCCCACTAAGCACGTGAAACCTGACCCGGTGGGAATAAGCAGGAATAAATATGGAAAAATAATCAATTTTAATCACAAACAGTCAGAAATGTTCTCAACCTCTCCAGCGGTTGTGTTTACCTAGTCTGTCAGCGCCGTCGCAGTTATACACGATGATAAATTCATACGAACCAAATCACGCACAAATCAAACTGCAATGCTAAATCCGTAGGAACCAAATCACGCACAAATCACTATCTCTCGCACTACATTAGACTAAAACAAATTATCGTCCCCGAGGATTTGTAAAAAAATGATAATTAAATGGAGATTCATAGAGATCAATTAGACTTGCGATCTTAATTCATCAGTAAGGTCGCAGTGAAAACCTTTACGGCAAAGCTGCGGGGAAAAGCTATAGACCACTCTTGTCTGCAAGAGATCTGCTAACTTCAGCATTATTTTGTTTTAGAAAAAATCTCTCAGACGATCTGCCCAATGGGGGATACAGGGTAACCTCTATTTATAATGTCATTACACAAATGTGAAAGTCTACCGATAAGTAAATACACGTGTACTTGTATTTTTAAAGAGAGTGACTGAAATGATTGAACAAATCTTTCCTGAGGCCCTCTTGTAGGTTAGAAAAAATGAAATATCAAAACAATTAGTGATGTACCGATTAAACGAAAAGTAGTCGATCATCGGTTATGAAAGATTAGTTTAGAATCCATCATCGGTGAAATGCAGTAATGCTCTTTAATAAATGTTAAACAAGAGGCCCAAGAGGGCCTGTGGACGCTCTACTGGCTAACATGGCTATTATAACATCAATGAAGCGAGTGACTGCCATTTATGTTTTATTGGAAGTTTCGGGCAAAAAACAGCTTTTTGACTAAATCAAGGGCCATAACTAAAGAATCTGGTAAAGCTTGGTAAAGATCAGATGAAAAATAAAGGCCCTACTGTATTAATGAAGCAAAATATAGCATTTTTAACTAAATCAAGAGCCATAACTCCTCTGTTTACTGGTCCGACTGGTCCAACATAGAAAAATAAATAAATAGATAAAAAAAAATCAAAAAAATCAAAAAATGAATAAATAAAATAATTCAAAATTAAAAAAAAATAAAAAAATAAAAAAATTAAAAAAAAAATTAAAAAAATAAAAAAAAAAAAAAAAAAAAGGTAAACAAATTAAAAAAAAAAATAAAAAAAAAAAAAAAGCCATAAAATCTGCTAAAGTTTGGCTAAGATCAGATGCAAAATAATACATTAATACATGAGAGCTCTGTGCCATGTGGTTCCAGAGAAGAATTTTTTTTCAGTTGGATCCAATACCAGTAGTAACAGTAACACTGGATCCAAAACCAGTAGTAACAGTAACACTTGATCCAATATGAGTAGTAACATTAAAACTTGATCCAATACCAGTAGTAACAGTAACACTGAATCCAATACCAGTAGTAACACTAACACTGGATCCAATACCAGTAGTAACAGTAACACTTGATCCAATATCAGTAGAAACAGTAACACTGGATCCAATACCAGTAGTAACAGTAACACTGGATCCAATACCAGTAGTAACAGTAACACTTGAATGAATACCAGTAGTAATGTTCAGTAACACTGGATCCAATACCAGTGGTAACAGTAACACTGGATCCAATACCAGTAGTAACAGTAACACTGGACCGAATACTGGTAGTAATGTTCAGTAACACTGGATCCAATACCAGTAGTAACACTAACACTGGATCCAATACCAGTAGTAACAGTAACATTTGATCCAATACCAGTAGTAACAGTAACACTGGATCCAATACCAGTAGTAACATTAACACTTGATCCAATACCAGTAGTAACAGTAACACTTGATCCAATACCAGTAGTAACAGTAATACTGGATCCAATACCAGTAGTAACAGTAATACTGGATCCAATACCAGTAGTAACAGTAACACTTGATCCAATATGAGTAGTAACATTAAAACTTGATCCAATACCAGTAGTAACAGTAACACTGAATCCAATACCAGTAGTAACACTAACACTGGATCCAATACCAGTAGTAACACTAACACTGGATCCAATACCAGAAGTAACACTAACACTGGATCCAATACAAGTAGTAACACTAACACTGGATCCAATACCAGTAGTAACAGTAACACTGGATCCAATACCAGTAGTAACAGTAACACTGGATCTAATACCAGTAGTCACACCAACACTGGATCCAATACCTGTATTAACAGTTAGACTGGATCCAATACCAGTAGTAACAGTAACTCTGGATCCAATACCAGTAGTGACAGTAACACTGGATCAAATACCAGTAGTAACACTAACACTGGATCCAATACCAGTAGTAACAGTAACACTGGATCCAATACCAGTAGTAACACTAACACTGGATCCAATACCAGTAGTAACAATAACACTTGATCCAATACCAGTAGTAACACTAACACTGGATCCAATACCAGTAGTAACAGTAACACTGGATCCAATACCATTAGTAACACAAACACTGGATCCAGTACCTGTATTAACAGTAAGACTGGATCCAATACCAGTAGTAACAGTAACACTGGATCCAATACCAGTAGTAACAGTAACACTGGATCAAATACCAGTAGTAACACTAACACTGGATCCAATACCAGTAGTAACACTAACACTGGATCCAATACCAGTAGTAACACTAACACTGGATCCAATACCAGAAGTAACACTAACACTGGATCCAATACCAGTAGCAACACTAACACTGGATCCAATACCAGTAGTAACACTAACACTGGATCCAATACCAGTAGTAACAGTAACACTGGATCGAATACCAGTAGTAACACTAACACTGGATCCAATACCAGTAGTAACAATAACACTGGATCCAATACCAGTAGTAACACCAACACTGGATCCAATACCTGTAGTAACAGTAAGACTGGACCAATTACCAGTAGTAACAATAACACTGGATCCAATACCAGTAGTAACACTAACACTGGATCCAATACCAGTAGTAACACTAACACTGGATCCAATACCAGAAGTAACACTAACACTGGATCCAATACCAGTAGTAACACTAACACTGGATCCAATACCAGTAGTAACACTAACACTGGATCCAATACCAGTAGTAACAGTAACACTGGATCCAATACCAGTAGTAACAGTAACACTGGATCAAATACCAGTAGTAACACTAACACTGGATCAAATACCAGTAGTAACACTAACACTGGATCCAATACCAGTAGTAACACTAACACTGGATCCAATACCAGTAGTAACAGTAACACTGGATCCAATACCAGTAGTAACACTAACACTGGATCCAATACCAGTAGTAACAATAACACTGGATCCAATACCAGTAGTAACACCAATACTGGATCCGATACCTGTAGTAACAGTAAGACTGGACCAAATACCAGTAGTTACAATAACACTGGATCCAATACCAGTAGTAACACTAACACTGGATCCAATACCAGAAGTAACACTAACACTGGATCCAATACCAGTAGTAACAGTAACACTGGATCCAATTACAGTAGTAACAATAACACTGGAGCATCCCCACCCTCACCCCACCAACCCTCCACAAGGTTTGTTTTTATATTAGAATGCATATGGTGCATTCTGACGTATATTTCAGATTTGTAAAAATGTATCTGAAAATACCCTCACTCCTCCCTCATTTTTAGACTTTTCAAGTTTTCGCTTTATGAATATTAATAGGCATATACCCGAGCCTACAGCGCCTGCGCAGAGCTATGCCAATGGAATAATAAACCGAGGCGCTAACTTTAATGTTTGATAAAACTTCAAGATTGCCGTTTATCCCTTTAACTTATATTCATTTAAAGCAGAATATGCACTCATGCCATTGTTTATATAACAGTAAATGATAAATAACACATTTAACATAAACACAAAACACAGAAACACAAGGTTTGACAAACAAACAAAATAAACACAATATACATTATAATCCAAGTGTAAGGGAAACAACTCAAATTAGAGAAAATATTTAACACACCATCAGTTATCTAACATTAGTCACATGCTTTATTATTTAGTTACCAGTTAAACTAAATTCTAATTGTTTAGAACTATGGTAGTAGATCCCTGGAAGGTAAACAAACATGGACAATGTTATATGTGTACATTTAATAGCCAGGTCAGTTTGATGGCAATTGATAATACTACATACATTTTACAATTAACAAACACAGCTCCTCAGCATATTATGTTACCATATTTCCCCTTATAGTATCGCCCTGATGATGGGTCGCTTTATAAAATTGAATAAAAACAAGAGATGTCGGAGAACAGCGCAGCTCGACTATTCAATTTTTCAGAGAATAATAAATTATATAACTAGTATATACCATCAGAAAACAAGGCTAAAACAATGTGAGGTGGGGTGGGGTTAAGAGATGGGGCTTGTATAGAAACTCGGGCCAATATAATATTATGTGGAATTTTATTATTGTTATCTGTTTTAATCTGTTTTAATCCAAATTTGGTGGGTGGTGGGTGGGTATTAGGGGGCAACATATATGTGCAAGAATTGACTAAAACAATCACAAAATTATGTAAAAAAAAAATATAAAAAAAATGTGGAGAGGGGGGTGCCAGAAGGGGGGTGGAGGAGGCAGCCCATGCCCCAATATGGAAATAGAATAAGATGCATAATGCTATAAGAAATCCTAAACAAAAATTATAAATATATACATGCTTACATTCAAACCTAGATCTGCCTTTGTTACACATTTTATGGGCCATCACAATTTGGGTTCCATGGGAGCCCAGAATTTGCAGAAGACAAAATTACTTACCCAGTCCTTTACAACATACTATAAAGAAACCAATTCCCAAATTTAGTTCAGCTAGGACAAGAAATGTAAGAGATATAGACCTGTAAACACAGCTTACACGCAAAATTTGATGTGAAACAGACACATTTTAAGGGCTATTAGAATTTGGGTTCCATTAGAGCCCAGGGGTTACAGGAACCAAAATTACTTAAGAAGCCCTTAAGATAATGCTATAAGGAAGCTTATGGCCAAATTTAGTTGTGCCAGGATAATAAATGTAAGAGATATAGACTTGTAAACACAGCTTACACGCAAAATTTGATGTGAAATGGGACACATTTTATGGGCTATCATAATTTGAGTTCCATGGGAGCCCATGGGTTACAGGAACCAAAATTGTTTATGCAGCCCTTAAGATAATGCTATAAGAAAGCCCATGGAAAATTTGGTTGTGCTAGGATAAGAAATGTAAGAGATATAGACTTGTAAACACAGCTTACACGCCAGGGTGATTACATAAGCTCTCTTATTCTTCGAATAGTCAAGCTAAAAATTATTGTTATTTTTTTATTAGGGTTACTGTATACGAAAGATTGAACATTTATTGATTTCTTTTTTAATTTTTGGATACAAAAGATCGAAAGATCAAAAAATAAATAAGAAGGTGGGGAGGTGCTCTTATTAGGGTAAATATGGTATTTAGATCTGCCACAGACAGAGAAGAAAAGGACGTCGGGAACCAGGCCCTACTATTTCTATCAAATATATGCCTATGGTTCTCGGAGGATAGACTCCAACACAGGGGACCGCCTGGTTTATGTCCTCCCCCGGCAGATGAGATTAACGCTTAGCCTGCTACGGCAACTACAATAGCCTTTGCGTCCATTGTAAATCCAGATCAGCCTGCGAGTTACGGTTTCCCTGATCAGCCTGTGTGTTACTCGCAGGCTGATCTGGGTTTACAATTCCTGGCTGCTGATCAGTCATTTCCCACAAAACACCTTTGTCACATAAATGGAATGGTCTTAATTCAAAGAAAGAACAGTCCATTATGTAGTGGATTAAGGGTTAAAGAAAGTGTCTTGCCTAAGGAAACACAGAAGAAACAATTGGCGCCACGAGTCTTAAACCCATGACCTCAGGAGTCGCACTCTTCCAAGAGTTTAAGGATGTTGGCTGAGCAAGTTTTGACATCTTCAAGTCTAAACATTTTATTTTTTAAATCATAGTTTTATTTGACAACAGAATTGTTTCATTTTTTCCATTCTAGTAGATATGGATATAATGTAGGATTTAGGATGATAACATACCAAATTTTAAGAAAAAAACTATTTTCATATTTTTTCCGTCATTTGTGATCATTTTTTGTTGTCAACAAAATAGGGGGTATGGGTAGCTCTGAGTAGAATTTATCTGTTTGCTATAGAATAGATCAGATTTTTGTTTTTCAGTAGTGGAATACATATATAAAAGTAGATACTGAGCTAATTTTATTTTCGATCTTCATGTCAATATTGTGTGTACAGTATTTTACATTGAAAATGTCAAAATAACTCCAAAATGGGTGTAATTTAAAGAATTTTTAATAAAACAAGAGGCCCAAGAGGGCCTGTGGACGCTCTACTGGCTAACATGGCTCTTATAACATCAATGAAGCGAGTGAGTGACTGCCATTTACGTTTTTTTGGAAGTTTCGAGCAAAAAACAGCTTTTGAACTAAATCAGGGCCATAACAAAAGAATCTGTTAAAGTTCGGTAAAGATCAGATCAAAATGAAGGCCCTACCGTATTAACGAGGCAAAATATAGCATTTTTAACTAAATCAAGAGCCATAACTCCTCTGTTACTGGTCCGACTGGTCCAACATAGAGCTAAAAAAAAAAAAATTAATTAAAAAAAATTAAAAGAAAAAAAAAAAAAATAATAAAATAATAAAAAAATAAAAAAATTAAAAAAATTATAAAAAAAAAAATTATTAATTTAAAAAAAAATAATTAAAAAAATAAAAGTTTGGTAACAATCGGATGAAAAATAAAGGCCCTCTCGTCTTAACAAGGCAAAATATAGCGTTTTGAACTAAATCAAGGGCCATAACTAAGCTGTTACTGGTCCGATATGTTTGGTTTTCGAACTTGTCCGAGCTTTCATTGATATTAACAATCTAATAAAGTTTGGTAAAGATCGGATGAACAATGAAGCCCCTATCGTCTTAATGAGGCAAACTATAGCATTTTTAACTAAATCAAGGGCCATAACTCCGCTGTTCCTGGTCCGATATGGCTAGTTTTCGAACTTGCTCTAGCTTTCATTGATATTTTTCAATCTGATAAAGTTTGGTAAAGATCAGATGAACAATGAAGCCCCTATCGTCTTAACGAGGCAAAATATAGTATTTTTAACTAAATCAAGGACCACAACTCCGCTGTTACTGGTCCGATATGGTTGGTTTTCGAACTTGTTTGAGCTTTCAATGACATTAACAATCTGATAAAGTTTGATAAAGATCGGATGAACAATGAAGCCCCTATCGTCTTAACGAGACAAAATATAGCATTTTTAACTAAATCAAGGGCCATAACTCCGCTCTTACTATTCCGATATGGCTGGTTTTCGAACTTGTCCGAGCTTTCATTGATATTAACAATCTGATAAAGTTCGATAAAGATTGGATGAAAAATGAAGCCCCTAGCGTCTTAACGAGACAAAATATAGCATTTTTAACTAAATAAAAGGCCATAACTCCGCTGTTACTAGTCCGATATGGCTGGTTTTCAAACTTGTTCGAGCTTTCATTGATATTAACAATGTGGTAAAGTTTGGTAAAGATATGATGAAAAACGAAGGCCCTATCATCTTAACGAGGCAAAATATAGCAATATAGCATTTTCAACTAAATCAAGGACCATAACTCTGGTGTTACTGTCCCGAACAGGCTGGTTTTCGAACTTGTCCGAGCTTTCATTGATATTAACAATGTGGTAAAGTTTGGTAAAGATAGGTTGAAAAATGAAGGCCCTAACGTCTTAACGAGGCAAAATATAGCAATATAGCATTTTTAACTAAATCAAGGGCCATAACTCCGCTGTTACTTGGCCGATCTGGCTGGTTTTCGAACTCATCCGAGCTTTCATTGATATTAACAACCTTTTAAAGTTTGGTAAAGGTTGGATGAAAAATGAAGGCCCTATCGTCTTAACGAGACAAAAGTTAACAACGGACGACGGACAATGGACGGACGGACAACTCGGCATCCCATAAGAGCTAAAAATCATTAGAAGCCTGGTGACCTATATATTTTTTTACTTGTTTTGAAAGAAATGTCATAGGACCTTGACATATACAAGTTTTAAAAAAAAGATGATCATTAGAACTTAATTTTTTATCTTGAATTACGGTCCATATATGTTTGCTTTTTAAAGTAAGAAGACGAATGAGGTTTACAACTGTTTTTGTATGATTTGAAAGATATGTATATATGCAATCGAAAATTAATTGTTGTTTTTCAATAAACGTTATGTTATGAAAACAATTGTGAAAATGTTCAATGACTATATTTTTCCTCTTTTTAGTGAAATTTTGAAGTTAGAAATATGTGCCTTCTTCAATGACGTCTAGTGGGAAAAAAAGTGTGGTGACCAAGCCTTTTTTTGATAATTTTGAATCTAAATTATACCAAAGAAGCTTTAAATATGAATTTAAAAAAAATCTCATCACTACGCCCTTTCCCAGCCAACCTCCTTAAAAGAACATAATTATGGCAATTTTACGGTAATTCTTCAAACAACTTTCAAAATGTCCAAAGGTGTGTGTGCTTTAACCTTTGGACATTTAGAAAGTTGTTAGAAGGATTAAAAATTAGATTGCTTCCCTTTAACCTTTGGACATTTTGAAAGTTGTTAGTTGTTGTTATTTCTAAGGTTTAAAGACCATCCGCCAACTAAAACGCCAGGAGAACCCTGGCGTTATGGGCACGATAGAGTCTGATCTGTGTTGAAAGTTGTTAGAAGGATGAAACAATCTAATGTTTAATCCTTCTAACAACTTTCAAAATGTCCAAAGGTTAAAGGGCAGCAATCTAATATTTAATCCTTCTAACAACTTTCTAAATGTCCAAAGGTTAAAGGGACACATATCATTTTAATTCTCAACCTTGTAAATGTCCGAAGGTAAAAGGGACACAAAGACCTGGCAATTTTAATTCTTCTAACAACTTTCAAAATGTCCAAAGGTTAAAGGGAAGCAATCTCATTTTTAATCCTTCAAACAACTTTCAAAATGCCTAAAGGTTAAAAGAACACATGGTAAATTTAATTATTCAAACAACTTTCTGAAAGTCCAAAGGTTAAAGGAATACAGGGTAATTTTAATTCTCCAAAACAACTCTTTCTGAACTATTTAGCAATTATTAAAGAAATTAACCCGACAAATAATGGCAAAATTACACTACAAAACCGTCTATCAAAACTCTATCCAGAAGTTCAGGTCATATAATAATGTATATGTGACAATTAAAAGCATAGGTTTATTAACAGGTTGTTAAAATACCCACGACTGAATACGCGTAAAATAAAATTACGAGTTGGTAACTCTTTAAGTCGACATTCCGGTTTTGATCTGGCTGTTTAAAGCCGTTTATATTGTGTTTATAGTGTTTGGATTCTCAAAATATGTAAGTTATATACACCTCATCGTCAGTAGGTTTAAAAGTGGTGTACATCTGTCAGTGCCCTGAATTAATATTGACAGGCCCTAATTAATTATAGTAAAATATGTCAAAAATGGAAAAGCCCAAAACAGAGTTTGACAGGCCCGGGCTTGGTGCTATCCCATTTTGTGAGCACTGTCTGTTGTAAAATTTGCCTGTTGATGGCGGGATAGGGACTTTTAAGAATGATTTGCAAATCGAGAGTTCAGTGCAAAACTATTGTATCTCCTTCTTTATTCATATGTAGTTACAATAGTTTTGCGCTGATCCCTCGAAATAGTCAAACTGGTTTAACTAGCATTATACAGATAAGTTTGCTCTGGTTAGAATATGTCCAAATTGAATCCGTTTCTGGGGAAGGAGTATTCCCATAATTGTATGGTGAGGTTTAAAGCATGTGCTACGCAGCAAGAATTCACAATTTTTTATTTGATTTTTATTTAATATTGGACAGTATTATGTTTTAAATAGACGACAGGGAGGTTGTGATTGCATGTTTAACTATAAATGCCATAAACTCTGAAACAGTCTCCATAAAGACAGTTTGCATGAGCCTCAAGGACTCAAGGATGTGAAATAAGAACACCCATCTCACCTCATTATTGTATAGCCCATTTCACCGGTACTTCAGAAATCTCTTTACAATGTTCAGAATTTCAGTCACATGGCGCAAAGTCACATGACTTCAATAACTAATCAGATGCTGGTAGTCACAGAAGTATCAACAATCACAAATTAACTAGTTTCAATGTTTATATATTAAGTTAAAGTATGCGTATTCGATCGCTATAACACCGCAGTCATTAGTGATATTTTATAAAGAAACAATCTTGAATCATTCCTTGGAAACTAGATTGGATTTCAAGGCTACAAGAACACGTGTTAAATTGTTTACATTGGAGCATGTTCGCGTAAGTTGAACCGGTGTTACGATAGCAATATTCATTGTTTTCTGAGAATCCTGTTTTTGAATCGTGTCAACAAACATGCTGTAATTTATGTTTTTCTACAGTAATTAATAACATATATATGCCATGCATTTAAGTTATAGGCTGATATTTAATAACAGTTTTGTATTGTTTTAATTTCACCTTGGGCACTGTTACAATGAATATTTAATGTGCCTACCAGCGTTTGATTGGTCAACCTATTTGGCTACTTGGAGATAGCTTGATGTTATAACATTTGTTCGGCAAATGTCAGGTGAAATGGGCTTATATGGTATAGGACTGAAGGATGTTATACAAGAACACCCATCTCACCTCACTATGGTATAGGACTAAAGGATGTGAAACTAGAACACCCATCTCACCTCACTATGGTATAGGACTGAAGGATGTTATACAAAAACACCCATCTCACCTCATTATGGTATAGGCCTGAAGGATGTTACACAAGAACACCCATCTCACCTCACTATGGTATCGGACTGAAGGATGGTATACAAGAACACCCATCTCACCTCACTATGGTATAGGACTGAAGGATGTAAATCTCACCTCATTATGGTATAGGCCTGATGGATGTTATACAGGAACATCCATCTCACCTCACTATGGTATAGGACTGAAGGATGTGAAACAAGAACACCCATCTTACCTCACTATACTATAGAACTGAATGATGTGAAAAAAGAACATCCATCTCACCACACTATGGTATAGGCCTGAAGGATGTTATACAAGAACATCCATCTCATTCGCTGCCGCAACGGCAGCGACTCGTATATGGTTTTCATAATTGCACATGGTAAGGTAGCAATGAACAGTTTCTTTGAGTTTTCATTTTGATAACGCAATTTTATAAATAAATTACACATGGTAGCAGTGAAAAGTTTATCTGTGTTGTAATGCACACGCTAACGCACACTCATCCCTTACATGTGAACACTTGTATTTCTGTGTTGATGGGTACTTCTAGCACGTCCTGCTACAAAGGTGAATATGAAATCAATATATAACGCATGTCAAGGATCTGACTAGAGTGAAGCGAGACTGCCCACCTTGATTCAAAATGTTTGGTAGGAAGAACTGATGGCAAAAATTGAGAAGAAAGTGGTAAGAAAAAAGGTTGTGGCGTGTTTACGTCTTCCTGACATTACTATTTTTTTCAATATTGTTTCAACACCCGTGACTTGATCGGTTATTATATTAAACTTTGTTCCCAGTTTCAACCCAAATATAATGCTATTTCCTCTCGGCAGCTATTTTACACTTGCGTAAAACCTTGCTTGTCTCACTATGGTATAGCACTAAAGGATGTTATAAAAGAACATCCATCTCATCTCACTATGGTATAGGACTGAAGGATGTGAAACAAGAACACCCATCTCACCTCATTATGGTATAGGACTGAAGGATGTGAAATAAGAACACCAATCTCATCACACCTTGGTATGGGACTGAAGGGTGTGAAATAAGAACACCCATCTCACCTCACTAAGGTATAGGCCTGAAGGATGTTATACAAGAACATCCATCTCATCTTACTATGGTATAGGACTGAAGGATGTGAAACTGTAACACTCATCTCACCTCACTATGGTATAGGACTGAAGGATGTGAAAAAAGAACACACATTTCACCATACTATAGTATAGGACTGAAGGATGTGAAACTAGAACACCCATCTCACCACACTAAGGTATAGGACTGAATGATGTGAAAAAGAACACCCATCTCACCACACTATGATATAGGCCTGAAGGATGTGAAACAAGAACACCCATCTCACCTCACTATGGTATAGGACTGAAGGATGTGCAATAAGAACACCCATCTCACCACACTAATGGTATAGGACTGAAGGATGTGAAACAAGAACAACCATCTCACCTCACTATGGTATAGGACTGAAGGATGTGAAATAAGAACACCCATCTCACCACACTATGGTATAGGCCTGAAGAATGTGAAACAAGAACACCCATCTCACCTCATGTTATCTTCCTCCTCGTCAGTAACTATTTGTTCTTCTATAGAACTTAAATCCGTGTCCGTCACCTCCTCCTTCTTGAAAGGGTCTGACTTATTTGCCCGGGGCAGACGCTCACGTAGTTCTTGAGTCACCTCCGAATTGCTGTACATGTCTTTTATGTGACCGTGGAGGCGATGTTCCGCTTCCTGACGAAGTTGTCTTTCAGTTTTTACCTCTTTTTCTCTGAAATGAGGAAAATCAAAGTCTAACTTAAAATGCAGAAACACCTTCGCAAAAAATATATGTGTTAGGTCATATTCTTATTTACATCAAAAATTCAGTTTTTAATTTAAAATCCCAACATAATTAGAATCCTAAATGATTTTATGTTTATAGTTATCACTTCACAGAAAAATTATTTTATAATTATTACCTCACAGCAGTATCCTTATAATGGAAACAAACCAATGAAACAGTCCTTTCAAAATAATTGTTTACTGAAACATAGTTAGTAAGAACAGAAACTGTTTTTAACAGTGAGATGTTATAGTTGATGTAGTTTGTGAAAGAGCCAAACAAATTTAATGTACAGTAGTTAAAATGTACATTACTAGAATACCTGCTCTGATACAAACTAAAAGTACTCCCATGTTTGATATAGCAGGCGCAGACCTATAATGTAAGTACCAACGTGTACAGTGAAGCAACCCCTAAAACTAAACCACTAAAATTTATGTCAATCGAAAAATGCTTAACCATATTCGAATAATCAAAAGCGCTCAAATGTTTCATTTTAAGAGCATTAATAAGTTATTCAAAACAGCTAGCAGCCTCGTTTAAATTGTGTTTTTTCCAAATCTCAGGGGATTCGGACCCCGTCGCCCAGATAGATCTATGCAGAACCCTGCTGCAACCCGAAATTTCCTCTACAACAATACATCAATATCCCATACCTTTAATAAACTAAGTTTAATCAGATGGCCACATACAACCCCATTGGAAAACATGCATCTAAATCTGCACCTGTATAGGTGTATAACCTAATAAAATATCTTTATGTATTGGATAACAAAGATAAGAGTCTTAAACACCATTTTAGCGGAAATATTCATATCATTGCTCTAATGACATATCAACTCAAACTATTTATCTTATGTACTTGTAGATCTACATGGCTGTATTTCATATAAAGGAGACTGATTATGCAGTTTACAAACATTGCTATGACTCGCTTTCCTACAAATATGACATGATAATGTTGTTTACAAACATGAATTATATTCATAGTTATATATATAAAATTACAGTGTATTCATATACCAGTACTTCATACATGCAGATAACAGGAAAATAATATATATAAATTTATTTTTACGCATTCAAAGGATGGTCTGCCTAGTAGACAATAATTTTAAGTGATATGCTGTATCATGCGGTTAATTTTTGACTGCAATCAGATTCAAAATGAATGAGTAAAGGGAACTCATTCATAGTAAACACTTACTTTAAATAGTTCATGCTTTCAAAATGGATGTGAATTTAAAAGAAACAACTATTCTGATTAAAACGGAAGCTTAAAATAAAAACAAAAGAATCACTGTATGACCTTAATGTTAGACACATGATTGGAACAATTTTAATCATATAAGTATGGAATAAACTGTTCCACAGTACAAAACATACAAATATAATACTCATGATTTTTAAAAGTTATATTTTATATTATTATATTTGTAGTAAGTTGATGAGTAATGATATTCACATTTTTAAAAAAACTGAGTTTTTTGCAAAGGAAGTATGAGTAAAATACTCAAAAACACAGCTTATCTACAGCTCTGAATTGTGGTATCTATTCATATCTTTCAGTGAGGATAATCGTGCATACTCTGCTAATGTATTTGTCAGCAAAAGCACACATTCATGGGTTTTGGCTATACAAGGTCTGGTCCCTTCTATCAGGGGAGGCTCTCTTATTACGGGAAATATGATGTATTTGTTTACAAGGCCATGGGTCATGGATAATAGTGCCAAAATGAGGAACATCGATGAAAATTTGCTCTGATGGAGTTCGGACATTTATAATATAAAGGTATGCTTACTTATTACTTATTAAAATTTCAATTAACCCAATTCTAATGCATTTCATTGCATTTTGATAGTTTTACTGACAAATGCATTAAAATGAAACTACTTGACACCACAATTTTGTTGGTTTATAGCTAGGGAAAAACAGACAATTTGATGCATGTAAATCTTGGTCCCATGCATAAGTCTGTTGTAACTAGTCTGTTGAAGGATTAAAGAATGAAGGTGTTTTACGGCACGTCGACACATAAATAGGCCATATTTTGCGCAAAAGCTGACAAAAGATGAAGAAATGAAGTAGTAATTAAAAATTAATGTAAATGTATAAAGATAAAACTATTTACAAATAAGGGATGATATGGTAGTAATTTAATAATAAACTATGTTTATATGTAAATCAACAAATGCCCGTCAACGGTTGTGTAAACAAGTAAATATATATAAGAACATCTGTTGAAGGATTAAGGACTAAGATGCATTTTGCGTATTATTACTATTAAAGAAGATATAGATGAATTCCATCACCAAACACTGGTAGCTTATTTTCAGCAAGACTTCACAACATCACAGTAATGAAAAAAACTTCTTCCATAGGTGCAATTCGAGTAATCTCTGACACGTTTTCAAAAGGGGGTCATGTTTGTAACTGTTCCATCTGTCTCGAATGGTAAAGAGATCCCTAATGAATCATTTTTTGTCAATTGGTAAACGGGTTTCGTGACATTTACCTCAGAAAAACAACAAAACATGAAAGGTTTTATAAAAATGTTAAACTCAGACAGCCCAACGGGGCAACTCGGACAGATGATAGAAATGTTTTCTTAACATTGCGTTTATCAAGGTTGTTATTGATAATAAAGCTTGGGTTAGACATACATAGCGTTTGTGTTTGTATACAAATAAACTGTTTTATTTACCAAAAACCAAAGTGTCCGAGTTTATCCTGTCTATAAAATTGAGAGATGACAGGTAAATTCAGACAGTCTCTTTACTTTTTAACTTTTTCTCATATAACACGTGGGTGTATACACTTTTAAGACGATGAAAGAGTCTATGCAATTGGATGGATGTATTAATAGAACAGTAACAACTTGTGAAAGAGATGTAACCACTTTATTTATGGAAATGTAAAGGTGTCGGAATTATACTTATGTCCGAGATTTAATACCGGAATTGCCCCTAGATTTTATTCCCGCAGTTTTTCAAACATATGTTAAGTTGACGTTTTCATGACATCATGTTATGAACAAACGTGACAACATCACTTTCTTTCTTTCTACTGATACTGCACAAAATCAATTTTGATTATCACAGCAGCCTCATTTCCAAGGAAGGGTTTATGGGCTTTAAAGGGAATGTAGCGACACAGCTAACCCATCTTTATTTTTGAGAGTTCTGAAAATCTTGAATAGAATTATCAAAATTGGTAGATAAACAAAGAAGATATGATCATTTGAAGTTTCTGCTGGAACAGATATGGAAGCCGCCATTTTGAGAGCTATGACAGCACGGTTCTAAATGAACATATATGGAATATGTATAAATATGAAAATTTACTGATTTATAGGGGGAAAATGACAGCAACTGTATGAAAAATTTGTAATACTTAATGGCAATAATGTTTTATACGACCAGTAAAAAAATTGCATTTCAAATTGTGATTATTTTTGTTTAAAATGATATTTATCGGTATTCCATATATGGTAATATGGAACTATGATGTCATAGTTCTCAAAATGGCGGCTCCCATATCCATTTTAGAACAACCTTTAAATGGTCATATCTTTTTTGTTTATCATCCGATCTTGATAATTCTTTCACCTTTTTCCAAGTTTTTCAGAACTCTCAATAATAGAGTTGTTTGGCTGTGCCGCTACATTCCCTTTAGGTATCACTGATTAACATGGCTAGACTTTAGAATCTGTCCACCACATATTCTACATTTGTTTCCATCTACATTTTTACGATTTTTAGTTTGCATCTGGGTTAGGATGAGGTTTAGGGTTATTATATTCCGCACTATTTTGTAAATGTGGAATTTATAACTTTAAATATTGGCAGACAATTCTAAAATCGTTCCGATTAACACATAAGTTCAGCAAGATCTTTAACATGCACAAAGCATAGCTATCCCTGCACATGGGACCGACGGCTTTACATCCCCTCCAAAAATGGCATACTTTCACAGCAGCTTACCCAAATAAAATACTGCAGGAGTGCATTTGACAAAACAAGACATCATCTCCCATTGGCACTGGGAATCGAACCGAGTCACCAATTCATTTATTAAATAATACATGCTCTAGTCCTTTCCATTAGACCGAAAACACACACTTTCATTTTCATTAAGAGAGCTCATTACCCAGCCGACGTATAGTTTATTTTAGCTCTAACTGCCTTAACTGCCTTATATAAAAAAAAAATGCAAAATTGCCAAAAATATTGACCTTTCACCGACTTCGTCTTCCAAACGAGATATTTTGTCTCTCACTCTGCCCAACATGGAGCGTCTGTGACAAACTAATTTCTTGTCATTTTCGCTTAGGAGATGGAAATCTTTCTCCGGCGTTCTGTCTGCACGACGCACGTAACCTATAATTTTAGGAGGAGAACTTTCTTGTTTCGGCTCTGAATTGTCTTCGTTCTCCTCCATCTTGTTTCGTGTGTAAACAAATCGATCGTTACGGGGCCGGTGTAATTCGCTGACATTCGTGAAGCGGTCAGCAACGCTCTGATCCAAAAAATCAGCTGTGACTAAATTGTTTTTGAATTTGGTTTTAATGGTTTATTTTGAAGTTGAAAATATGAAGAAAACGCTGACCTTTTATGATTTTTTCTGACTACGCTGACTTGTGTCCTCAATTTTGTTCTATATGTTATAATGTAAGTAAGTAAGTAAGTAAGGAACTAAAGTAAGTAGGTAAGTAGGTAGGTAAGTAGGTAAGTAAATGAGTGAGTGAGTGAGTGAGTGAGTGAGTGAGTGAGTGAGTGAGTGAGTGGGTGGGTGGGTGGGTGGGTGGGTGGGTGGGTGGGTGAATAAACAAATAAAATAAATAAATAAACAAACATTTGTTATTAGTAGTGTAGATTACCGTAGCGTGATAAAGAGTCTGATTTTAATGAGATTGGTCCATCTTCCATCAGGTGTAACACGCCCATTGATTGTTGCATTGGGTGTGTGTGAATTAAAATTTAAATGCCGTTCTAGGCCCAAATTAAAAATGAATAACTTACATTCTCATCACAATTGACACATATGCTGCCAAAAATGGGGGTCATGTATCTTCTAAGAAACTTGTCTCATGAATGAATGCTCCCTTTAAACACATAACCACTGAGAGGCCAAAATAATGTATTCATACACTCAATTGATTTCCATATAAGCAAAAAAAAATAAAAACTCACAATTTTAACACGACAATGCTTGAAAAATGTAACAAATAGATCAACAATGTGATATAAACCAAAAATAGCACTTTAATTTAGTGAAAATGACTCTTTTTTTTACAAAAAGAAATGAGAATTATTTATTGACCACCATTATGCGATACCCCAGGCCGACACTTGCTGTGTTGCAATGGGTGTGCTAAAACTCTCTCTAGATATATATATATAGACATATTTTCAAATAGAGTTTTGCAAGACTTACTAACATATGAGCTTGTTAATCCATTGTTAATACAATGCTCTGAGTTTGGATAGACAAACGTTTTTCTGAAAAACTCACTATTCGCTCCATGGGAATATATAGTTGTAGATTTGAGGATGAACTTAAATCTCGCCTGTGTACATTTGAAGTTAGAGTAAATGTGTCTCTAAATATGTGTTTATCAAGTATTTAAACTGAATTATTGTTACGTGGTGTTTTATTGGATTTGTTTTTCAAAGGGTGAAAAACATAGAAAAGTCTTTGAATTAAGTTCGGGGTGTTATGTATCAAGTGGCCTTGCTGAAGTTTAAGGACTATTGGGCAGCCATCTTTGAAAAGAAAATCCAAAATGGATGGGGTATGGTTAATTGAAATGTTCATCCAAAGGCATGAACATTGTCAATGATATAATAGATGACAGTAATTCAACACTACTGATGTGAACATAATATCAGAAACAATATTTATTTGGAAGAAATAGAATAGTGCCCTTTATATTCGAAAAGTTTAGTACAATTTTACTCGAAGATGTTTTTTTTATGTTAAATAAATTTGTCCATAGAATTGTCCATTTATCTAAAAATGGCACACGAGACATCATTTCTAAATAAAGTAAGCCATGTTATCACGAATATAAAGGGCACTATTTTTGCCAAATAAATATTGTTTCTGATATTATGTTCACATCAATAGTGTTGAATGATTGTCATCTATTATATCATTGACATTGTTCATGCCTATAATATGCATTTGGATGAAGATTCCAATTAACCATACCACATCCTTTTTAGATTTTCCTTTCAAAGATGGCTGACCAATAGCCCCAATCTCTATCCAGAGTACACTCGTTCCTCATTTGACTCTGTCAACGTCAAAGGAAGTAGGGCGAACGGTTAGGTCACGTGATTATTCAAAAAGTTATGACGATATTTATAATAAATCCTTTGCGTGATCTGCAAAGATAAAATATAGACCTATATTAAATAATTTCAATTTTTATTTCTATGAGTTAATTTTTTTTAGTAATTTTCTGCTATCGAGCTTCGGTTTGAAATGTTTACATATGCGTTTCGATTGAGGAGACCTAAGTACGTATTATTTTTGTAGTAAAATAGTCCCGATTAAAACTAAATTGTTTTCATGCATTATTTCAAATCTTGCAACATCTAATTTGCAGATATTCTGAAAATTATATTTACACAAGAAATAAATAAGTTTCAGTCAAACATAATCCAGTTTACAGGTTTTACCAAAATCTTGTAATTTTGTAGTTAGCAGAGATATATGTGAGTGCAAGGAACGATAACTCTGCGTGGAGATATATGTGAGTGCAAGGAACGATAACTCTGCGTGGAGATTGCAATAACCCTTAAACAGTCTCTACCCAGAGTGATCGTTCCTTTCAACGACCTGTAGAGGTTGGGGACGAGTAGAGTTTTATACAAGTTTGGGATGCTAATGCAAACCAGTGTTTATAATGTTTGTATCGTCTGTGTTAGTTTTGTATTCTGTACAGTGATGTCAGTTACATCGTGGGTTTTTCCTAGTAATTATATATTTATACTTTGCAAAGAGTCAGATACTTTCATATTAGCTTGATTGAACTACCATATTATGGCGCGGGTATTTAGTTAATTCTGTGAAATTCTTTTATTTATGCCGTGTCAAGTGCTGAATTAGTTAGAAGTTTGTAAACGTATAGTAATTGTTATTATTTGTGTTGTAAGTCTTCTTACATTAAATGTATATAACTGGAACCCCGGAGTATCTTATTATGATTAAGACCCGATCTTATACTAATTCCAGTAAAGGCTGGTCGGACATGTTTTAAATTTTGATAGCAGGTTTGGTTGATTTTAACCTAAAAATTAAACATACTTTCAGTATCAGACTATTGGAGCTCTCAATATTAATGACTCTGACCTACATTTCGCTCTTTATTTACATGAACGTTTTATATTCAAGTGCGTTTGTGTGTTGTTGTTTTTTGTTGTTGTTAATTAAGGTACTTCAGCAATTTGAATTGGTGATACGATGAAAACCATTTCGATGCAATATGCATTTTAAGCACAAGTTAAGGCTTTAATTAAATCAAGTACTTTCATTATTGATTTTAGATATATATATAGCAAATATAGAGAAAGAAATCAATAGAAACAAGAGGCCCAAGAGGGCCTGTAGACGCTCTACTTGTATGATGTGATTCAAAAACATGAACATGATAGAGGCCAACCCAAGAAACATGTTTCCTATATATAACTCTATGTAAACTTTGGGTTATCGTGGCGGCCATTTTGAATATTTGACGACAATGAAAAACACAAACTTGATAGACTGAGAGGCCAACAACAGGAACATGCATATGATATTTAACTAAAATGGAATAAGTGGTAATATGTCGTTTGATAAATGTCCTTAAATTTGACCTAAGTTTAGCTATGGTGGCCATCATGGATGACTGGAGGCCCCAAAAACGCAAATCTGAGGGGGACTAACCCAAAGATCATTGTGATTAAGTTTCATCAAAATCCTTCAAGCAGTTTCAGAGAAGATGTCATTTTTAACGTTTTAGATATGGCGACCATCTTGGATGACTGGTGGCCGCGAAAAACACAAATCTGAGAGGGACTATCCCAAATATCATGATGATTTAAGTTTCATCAAAATCCTTCAAGCGGTTTCAGAGAAGACGGTGGCCGCGAAAAACACAAATCTGAGAGGGACTATCCCAAATATCATTGTGCTTAAGTTTCATCAAAATCTTTCAGACAGTTTCAGAGAAGATGTAAATTTTAACCTTTACCTATATAACTCTATGTAAACTTTGGGTCGTTGTGGCGGCCATTTTGATTATTTGACGATAACGAAAAACACAAACTTGATAGAGACTAACCCAAGGAACATGTATATGATATTTCACAATAATGGAATAAGTGGTTTCTGAAATGTCGTTTGAAATTTACTTAAATTTGACCTAGTTTTAGCCATGGTGGCCATCTTGGATGACTGGCGGCCGTGAAAAACACAAATCTGAGAAGGACTATCCCAAATATCATTGTGCTTAAGTTTCATCAAAATCTTTCAGACAGTTTCGGAGAAGATGTAATTTTTAACCTTTACCTATATAACTCTATGTAAACTTTGGGTCGTTGTGGCGGCCATTTTGATTATTCGACGATAACGAAAAACACAAACTTGATAGAGACTAACCCAAGGAACATGTATATGATATTTCACAGTAATGGAATAAGTGGTTTCGGAGATGTCGTTTGAAATTACTTAAATTTGACCTAGTTTTAGCCATGGTGGCCATCTTGGATGACTGGCGGCCGTGAAAAACACAAATCTGAGAAGGACTATCCCAAATATCATTGTGCTTAAGTTTCATCAACATCTTTCTGGCGGTTTCAGAGAAGATGTCATTTTTAACCTTTTCCTATATAACTCTATGTAAACTTTGGGTCGCTGTGGCGGTCATTTTGATTATTTGACGATAACGAAAAACACAAACTTGATAGAGGCTAACCCAAGGAACATGTATATTATATTTCACAAGAATGGAATAAGTGGTTTCGGAGATGTTGTTTGAAATTTCCTTAAATTTGACCTAGTTTTAGCCATGGTGGCCATCTTGGATGACTGGCGGCCGTGAAAAACACAAATCTGGAAGGACTATCCAAAATATCATTGTGCTTAAGTTTCATCAAAATCTTTCTGGCGGTTTCAGAGAAGATGTCATTTTTAACCTTTTCCTATATAACTCTATGTAAATGTTGGGTCGCCGGAGCGGCCATTTTGATTATTTGACGATAACGAAAAACACAAACTTGATAGAGGCTAACCTAAGGAACATGTATATGATATTTCACAAGAATGGAACAAGTGGTTTCGGAGGAGATGTCGTTTGAAATTTACTTAAATGTGACCTAGTTTAGCCATGGCGGCCATCTTGGATGACTGGCGGCCGCGAAAAACACAATCTGAGAGGGACTATCCCAAATATCATTGTGCTTAAGTTTCATCAAAATCTTTCAGGCGTTTTCAGAGAAGATGTCATTTTTAACCTTTTCCTATAAAACACTATGTAAACTTTGAGTCACCGTGGCGGCCATTTTGATTATTCGACGATAACGAAAAACACAAACTTGATAGAGGCCAACCCAAGGAACATGTATATGATATTTCAGTAGAATGGAATAAGTGGTTTCGGAGAAGATGTCGTTTGAAATTTCCTTAAATTTGACCTAGTTTTAGCCATGGCGGCTATCTTGGATGACTGGAGGCCGCGAAAAACATAAATCTGAGAGGGGTCCTCCCAAGTAACATTGTGATGAAGTTTCATCAAAATCCTTCAAGCGGTTTCAGAGGAGATGTCGATTTTATAAAATTGCTAACAGACATACATAGGCCAGGAGGGCTAAAAAATGCAATAGTTTAGTAATTATTTTAAATGAAAAAACTGCCATTTTCCTGCATCCACACAGTAATATTCAGAGAAGCAAATTAAATATTATCAATAGCAATGTAATCTTCAAAGTCTTAGCTAGGGCAGATGAAAATGTGTATACCAATCACTTTAAACTTTACACATATTGTACATGAACACATTCTCAAAATCAATTTCCATTGACCATAATGGGGTGACAATTTAATACACAAAGTATAGAGGTTCCTGAAGGTTTACATTATCATGACATAATAATATTTGTAAGTTAGCCTAGGTAATTGCAAAGCAACTACTATTGATTGAATACACACACTGTCACCTTATTTTTCAAGCATGATCTAAGCATGCTAAGTAGCACATGTACATTTGTAATATTGCTTGGAGACACCTCTGTGTTTGGTCAAATTTGAGCCAAAATGAAATAAATTTCAACATTTTGGATTTCAACTGCCCTTGATAAGACTGAGAGGATTATATGGATGTTATTTGTTTTTAGTTTAAGGTTGTGGATATTTCTAGACGGATGCACACAAATGGTATATTTTAATGTCAGATTGTACAAAATGATAACATTTTTAGAACACTTTTTTTATTCTTCATTTGTGTTCTTGGGCAAGACACTATAACCTTAGCCTCGTCCGTCGGATGGGGACGTAAACCGGGCGGTCCCGTGTATCGGTTTATCCTCCGAGCACGTTAAAGAACCATAGGAATCTATTCGATAATAAGAGTAGGGCAGGTTCCCGGATTCCTATGTATCCTTCCCCTCTCTCTGGGGCGGCTCTAAATAACCTATACTGTGTTGATGAGCCGTTAAACAACATTCAATTCAATTATTCTTCATTTGCTTTTATTTGAAATCAATTTGTTGCGTTATTATCATTAATTTCAGCCAAAATGAATTTTCAGTTTCACAGGAAGGACTCTGCCCAATTCAAAATTTTGAATATCCTTAAGAACATTACTCAGATACCAACAGCTATATACAACCTTACTTGATATTAATGCCAGCAATATGTCCCTGCTAAAAGGAAGTCAATAAGAATTGTCATGACCTACTTTTCATGCTGCGTTAATTCAGTTGATATCTCACACATTGACATACTAACACACGTTATTAGTCCACTCAGCCTGTGAAATTTTACCATTCAACATCAAACAAATTGCAACAGAAATGATTTACTGATTTTCTGATAGTGACATATATTGCGAAAAATCACAAAAAAGTCTAGAAAAATCTAGATAGGGGAAATAAGGTTTTTATAGCTCCTATATTTACCCTTTTCATAAAACAACACCAGATGTAGAGTTATGTGTAGCTGCTGCATTTTATTTGGAATAAGACATTTTAATGATGTATTACACTATTAAGACCTTAATTAATCATAACAATTAGATCTTTGAACAATTACCAAATAAATGTATATTTTAACGCTGTTTGTTGAAAAGTGCATATTGAATTACCCCACCCACTGAAATCACAATAGAGAAATTGCGTATCAAAGGTAATGCTATGTTATATGCATTTCTTGTTACAGTTTAAGACAAATACTCAAATTAAGATTGATGATGAAGTGTTGGGTTAATATATTGGTCTCTATCTGGTAGCCGTCGGCATGGTCGGCAGCTATTAATAGCCCATTGCAAGCATCATTCCTTGATAATTATTTTTGGAAGAGTGAAAGGTAAATACTTAAGATTTATGGTGAAGCGCCGGGTGTTGGGGTGGGGTGTGTGAGTGGAGGGCGGATAGTATATTGACCACTATATTGTAGCTGTCGGCAATGATTTATTAATCCATTGTTAGCGTTATTGTTAACCTCATTCGTAATGGTCATACCAACTTACGCTGGTAACTGCGCACACTTATTTAAAATACCATAATAATAGTCATAATAGAGCTCGAAGGTTTTTAGACAATTCTTTAAATATATAACTGTTCCTACACAAAACTATCATAACACCATGGGTAAATATCCTTATATAGTTTAGCATTTATACTGTAGTAATTGATGTTGCAGCATACTTGTAAGTTATACTACTTCTTTGCCATAATTCGCAATGTTAATTACTAGTATATCAATAACTCATAGCTTTCACTATTGAATGATAATGCCAAATCTAGTACAACATCGCAAAAAGCTTGAATACCCCTTACCGATTTATATATTGTTTGCAACTTGATTTGCATGAGCATTAGCCCTTTTTAGAGTCGATCAGTATAGACACATGATATGGTACCCCACCCAGTCACATTATACTGACACCAGGTCGACCAGTCCTAGCACTACCCTTTATATGCTGATATGCTGAGCGTCAAGCAATGGAGCTACTAGTATCATTTTTTCTAGTCATTGGTATGACGACATCCCGCGTGCGAGGCGGATGATCTACCATTACGCCACCACACTGTGGTTCTTAGCATTTATAATTGTGTCATGCCAAACTGCAAGGTGAGGTGAAGTACTAATACTGCCTAATTACAAGTAGTTTGTATTAATGTTATAGGCATAGATATACACAATTTATCGTTCTGATCGATGCAAGAGATCTATCAAGACTACCACAACCTATCCTGGTCACCACTTATTATTACAAGTGATATTTTCAAGAATGAGTCATGTTACAAAAGCACTAGAAGAGGATGTTGGCATTTAAAACCTCTTCACTTATGTTCTCATAGTAAACTAGTATTAATTTAGTCCATAAGTTTGAGTAAAAAACATATTTAAGCCAGAATATATTACCGCCAAATTTCGTGTTTATCTGATTTCCTTTCTGATTTTGAAATAATTTTACTTTTTTTGGTATGCTAACTTTTCAATGTGTGTTGATACGTTTGTCATGTATGCACTACCTATACTGCAAAATGACCCGTTGGCCCTGCTTGATAGTAAGCAAGGTCATTCATAGGGCACAATGCAAAAGCGTACTAGTTCTTAAATGTGTTCGCGATATGAAATTGAAATGATACATTTGGCATATGTTTCAAAGGATTTGGCATATGTTTTAAAGTATTATTATATTCTATTGAGTTGATTGCTTAGGCTCCTAAGTTATAAGTCCTCCGCAAACTATGTTAACTATTTGATTTTGCATTTGTATTAGCATAGTCTGGCTGTAAGTTACTGTAAGGCTCTATGCATATAAACAGAGTAGTGACTGCATTAACAACATACAATTAAAATGTTAAAGAAGTACCCCGCCAAATAATGGCAAAATTACACTACAAAACCGTTTATTTTTCAACTATCCACGTGTTCAGGTCATATACTTATGTACATGTACGGAATTAAACGTATTCACGGGTTCCTAAAATACTCGTGATTGAATATGCGTAAAAAAATTATGAGTTGATAACTCTTAATTTGACGCTGCGGTTTTGGAATTTGTCCTGGCTGGTTAAAGCCGTTTATATTGTGTCTATAGAGTTTGGATTCTCAAAATGTGTAAGTTAGGATTCTCAAAATGTTTTAGTTATATACAGGTTTAGAAACGGTGTATGTTGTAAAATTTGCCACTTGAAGGGACTTTAACATGCCATAATCTGACCCAAAAGTATATTTCAAGGAGCAGGGTATATTGGTTATATTTTTCTAGCAACGAATTGCCAAACGTATGTACAAGTCGTTTTTTAAAAGGGACAGTATACATGTAAGTGATCACAGTTATAATCAAAAATATGTCGTATTATGACTATAATTTTGTACTGACAATAGTTTGGGAGCAAAAATACTGTAATTTCGTATTGCAAATGAAAAAATCATACTAACAGTTTAGAAAAATGTATTATATAACTTAATTACCATGAGTTTTTCAACACGGGATTTCTAGCCTGAGTGAGAGTTCGCACAAACAAACGAGTGCGCTAGCATGAATTTGTTTATTTGGACGTATTGTCATGTGCATCATCACTCGGTATTGAAAAACTCATGGTAATAAAACTCTTTATACTTTCCTTATCTCTCTCCAAAGTTATTATCAAAGAAGCTTGGATCACAGAGGTCATGTTTTGCTAACAAATAATGCATAACGTTTATGTAATCAAGAAATAAGAAGGATCCTTAATCAAGATAGTTTTTTTTATCAAAAACAGTCAGATATGTACAGATATACATATCTGTGTTTTTAAAGCTTCGTCAGTCATACTGCGACTACCCAATGCTTTTCACGATAATAGTTTCTGTGCAGATAAAGTGTTTCTGTTGCAAATACGTAAAGAAATAACATTTTAATGCCAAAGACTTGGGTATTTATAGTTGCCGACAATGCCGACGATTATCATACATTAGTCAATGTTTCACCCCCAGTGCTTACTCGTCGATCTTATTATGAATGTTTACATAAAAATGTTCTATGAAACTGCCTATAACACAGATTTACATTGAAATGCAGATCCATTGTAATTAAGTGGGTGGGGTAATTCAATATGCGAATTTTAAGAAACAGTGCTAAAATAGGCATTTATATGCATAGTTCATTCAAACTTTCCAATTTTTATTATTTAGCTATGTTTTTATATCGTAATACCCCATTGAAATGTATTATTCGTAACAAAATGTTGCAGATATACATATACATAAACCTGCAGTGATTTTATGACAAACGCACATTTTTGAGCCATAAAAAAAACTTATTTCCCCTATCTAGATTTTTCTAGACTTTTTTGTGATTTTTTGCAATATATGTATCTATCAGAAAATCAGAAAATCATTTCTGTTGCAATTAGTTTGATGTGGGTTCACAGGCTGAGTGGACTATATTGATTTATGTGTCCCATGGACATGTTTTCTGCTGGCGTGGTGCAGTCGATAGCGCGGCGGATTTTTAACCGGAGGCCCCGGCTTTAATCCTCCTTGGTGCCACTGAGTTTCACTTTCCCTTAGCCTCGTCCGTCGGATGGGTACGTAAACCGGGCGGTCCCGTGTATCTGTCTATCCTCCGAGCACGTTAAAGAACCATCGGAATTTATTCGATAATAAGAGTAGGGCAGGTTCCCGGATTCCTATGTATCCTTCCCCTCTCTCTGGGGCGGCTCTAAATAACCTATACTGTGTTTTGATGAGCCGTTAAACAACATTCAATTCAATTCTACTAGGTAAATCTTAAATCTCGAGTTTATACGTTTTCTTGTTTTATGAAATTTCAACAGAGTGGCTGTTTCAAAACAAGAAACAACCATTGTTTACAATATCATAACTCAAATATAAATAATAGACAAAACAATACTTGTTTTCACTAGTTCATTTGGTCAGCACCGAATTCACAAAACCCCTCAATTTGAGTATGCACTCAAACTCAAGTTTTGGAATTATTCAAATAGAGACATAAAGCCAAAAAATAAATAATAAATATTAAATAAATTTAAATTCCCTAAAGAATCATATTGAAAGTGTGAACGATTTTGAATATTATGCATAACAGAATCATTTTTTGGAAATTTAAAGTTGAGTTAGAGTGTATACTCGAGTCGAGAAATGTTGTGAATATGGGGTCTGAGGACTGTATTACTACTATCTACAGTCTCTGAATTGATGAAAAAGCATTGTCGACTAAAATAAAATTTAAAAAAAACAACGTGATTTTGACCAGATAATTATATAAAAAAAACAAAAACCATTTAATACATCACCAAAAAAAGAAGAAAAAAAACAACATACAAAACAAAAAGAACACCTCTTTCCTCGCCCTCGCGAATTTGGGTAAGAGGGTAACTAACTCAGCCATGAAGGTCAGTGAATTAGACTTGATCATTGTTACGGTGTACCGGTTTAATATCACACCCAGTGATATACGCGCAAATCTTCTGAGAGTCGGGTGAACGCCGTATTTTAGCCATGTCAATAAAACATTTATATATTCTTTCGATTGTTTACCTGTAAGTAAATAATCGTGAAAAAAATTACATGGTTTTCAATAAGCAATGATTTACACCCAACACAGGGTTCTCTGCTGCTAATCAACGACGTTTAAATATTTCTAAAAATTCACCAAACCTATGTTCGCCCGCTCTAAACTCAAACCCTGGATCCGCACCTTTTACTAGATTATCTATAGCTCCGGAAATTTACTAGCACGAGAGTGAATAAAAACTCACACACTTTATGGAGCGCGTTTGTGCATTGTGAGTAAGTCAAGAGTAGAGAAGTAAGAGGATAGTGGTAAAAGCTAAGCTGGAAAGAAAAGTAACACTAAACAACAACAAAACACGCCTCCTGTCTTTGTCATCATATGTATATGTGTATTTATATCCATGATGGCAAAGAGTGCGACTATACTGATCAGGATTAGTCAGTCCTGGGATGAGAGGGCGGTAGGGTCGGGGTCTAACTAGTCCCAAATGTTAACTTATGCAATGAGAGTTATGCGGTGGGGTGGGGGTGGCGGTCTAACTAGTTTCAAATGTTAACATGTCAGGAGAGTCCCCGGTGCCTCTAGAGCCGCTTGTGGAAAGAGACAAAGTAGATTATCAGTTTGAATCAGTTCAGTTAATTATATTGTAGTTGTGACATCTCTTCAAGCAGAAAATTA
The DNA here is from genome assembly GCA_037043455.1 of Cyrtodaria siliqua. Lineage (NCBI taxonomy): Eukaryota > Metazoa > Mollusca > Bivalvia > Adapedonta > Hiatellidae > Cyrtodaria > Cyrtodaria siliqua. The sequence continues at coordinate 23,311 of JAWPHD010005443.1, read as the reverse complement.
TTACTTAAAAGTGTTATTAGTACCTGTCAAATTATTGCTAATTGTAAAGCTTGACAAAAAACAGAATCTTCTGGATTACGATAGCTGAAGACTATAACGTTATATCGTATAATGCACGTTTGCATTGGACTTGAGGTAGCTTTATATTAGTATTATTGCATTTTACTTACTTCAGTATTAAATGTAAAATCATTTGCATTGATTTTGTCTGGAGAACTCCGAATTTATTGTATGGTCCTTTGTGAGTATGTTACTGGAATACGTATTCTGTGATCTTATATCATATTCTAAAACGAGCCATTCTTAATCAGCGCTGCTGTAGTTGTTGTGTTGTTATGTATGTTTTTCTGTCAATTAAGCGGCCGAAATTTGGCCCATTCCCTTTCAAACAGTATGTTTTTCCCCATTTTATAGGAAAAAATCCTCCCTAAGATGCAATATTTGAAAAGCAGTTCACAACTATCGCTCCATCTTCGCACATACCTTATGATTAATGGACAGGAAACTTCTATCTGAACTAATGAAGTAGCCAAACTATCACGTGGCATCTTTACGTTTTCTTAGTTGAATTGGGGTTTTAAGGCGCACCAACACATGAAAGGTTATATGGCGCCTAACAGGAATGAACATGCCAGCTCATCCTCCATGTACATCGAGATAAAATATGGAGAACGGGCCTAGAACCTTCTCACCTTGAACTGCAGAGTTGCTGCAAATTCTATTGTAGACACTCCATTTACGCAAGAGCCACGTTATACTTTTTCTGCCACTGCTCTAGTGATATGAGCGAGATGGTACCTGAAACAATGCAGGGGTCATGATGAAGACCTTTAATGAGCATGAACAAAAAATGATAAAATGAACATGAATTTGGGGGTGGGGGTCTACCCCTCTGCCTTCCCCTCCAACGGGATCTGCAGTGGCCCTATTATTTGCCCCGTAACCAAACGGGGCCCCCGGAACCACACGGTTACCAACCAGCAGGAAAATGACCTTGTCCAACTAGAACTCACAGAACGAGGCCAGTGGGAAAGAACATTGTATACGAACTGTGTTACTGAATGCTTCACCCATCAACTCGAAAACGGATGATACAGTATATATACTCTTCGAGACAAAATTGATGTCAGCGAGTCACCATCAACAACTAATTACCCTGGTCAATACACTATGCTGTATATACTCGAGAAACGGTTTTCGGAACTTTGGGCTTTCTATGCCACAACTTCAGACCAGCTGCCACACACACCACACCCATCCCTATAATTTGTATTAACAGAGGCGATCTCAACGTCTTTACTGCCAGCAAAACGAAATAGGACACGTATACGAGATGTAGCCTACAGCATCCGTGTGTGCCTACTCCTTGAATATTCCTCCTTTGTCAACATTAATGAATAATACAGAGAGATCGTGCATCGAAAAACAGCACGCTGGGTGATGGATACTTGTAATGCCAGTGTATCTAGCATGCTCAACGACTTGGGTCGGATCGGAAGGTCCTTGAACGAGTGAAATGCAACATTTCCGATCAAACGTGTTGTCGCCGAAATACCCCCCCAATATGTCACGCAACCCTCAAACGAAACCCGCTATACCACTTATTCGCATCCTTTAACATGAGTATTAAAATGTGCAAATAAATGACGTTAAACACACACTAAAAAAAAAAAAAAAAAAAAAACATGCTTCTTGTGACAGGTATGTATATATGTATACATGACAGGTATGTGTATATGTATACATGACAGGTATGTATATATGTATACATGACAGGTATGTATATATGTATACGTGACAGGTATGTATAGATGGAGTCAGACTAACATGTACATCTTTAAACTGAATACATCGATGGGTTAACGCTAAACTAGTTTAACTATGTATAAAGAAATAACGAGATATAATAAGTTCGCGTGGAACCATCACTGTACTATGATCTGTTTGGCTTCACATTCCAATATTTTGTTTTTGTGTTTTTATTGTTCACATATCACCACACCTTTATCCCCGACGTGTAATACATACCATGCACAAATGTAAAACTTTATACGATTCTGAAGGTGAAAAAAGAGGTAAACAGAGACAAAAGTGTTTTGCCGGCGGATATGGAAAACAAAATGAATATCAAAAGGAAACCTTACCTTTTAGGTATAATTCCAATAAATTATATCATTGTCACGACTAGCTAAATTAATGAACATTATTAAACCGTGCGTTATACGTGTGTGTGTTTATTTGTTAAAACGTCAGTTTTGTTTAGACAATGGCATAACTAGATACCAGAGTAAATAAAAACGGAGCAACGGAGTGATAATTTTCTATATTACTTGTTCAATCGTTTGTATGAATGCGTTTATTGTTCCGTTATTGTTTTACACTGTTAATGTTTAGGCACGTTGGGGCTCCGTGATTTAACACAATGGAATTTAGATAACAGCCACTTGTATTTTTGAATCGGTGTGAATAGATTCTATTTTGCACTAAACGATTTACTACGGGTAAAAGGCTTTTCCTTTACAATATATTAAACGTGCAAATGTAAATCAATATTTATTTTAATTTTCTGCTCGCCTTTCAATTTTAATAAAAGCCGCCGATATGCTTTTATTTATGTTTTTTTCCAACAAAGAATGCAACTAATAAAACTTACAGTGTCCATTATGTTAATAGCTGTGGTAAATGCAAAATAACACTGTCCCCGTTTCCGCACTGTCTTTTATCAACATAATAAGTGAAGTTTAATCATTATTTCTATCTACCGAAGTCAGTTTAACCTGACCACGGGGGAGCTTTGTGGTAGAGCGTCAGCACTGCACGCGGAAGGTCGTGGGCTCAATTCACAGCCGGGTCACACCGAAGACGTCAAAAAGCGATACTAGTAGGTTACAGGTAGTAAGCTCCCTGCTTCAGCATATATAAGGTTGTGCTAGGACTGGTCTGCCAGGTGTCAGTATAATGTGACTGGGTGAGGTATATATCATACGGCCTGTGTCTACGGCGTGCTTTCCAGTGTGGCACCAATATAAACTAGAGCAGTGCGCTCTCTGCTTTAAAACTGGCTGACATATTGTTAGAACCGACACACAGTTTAACCAATTGTTGATTATGTGTTCTTATTCCCGAACTCGTGTATCACCTAACCTATACTATATTTCTAATTATAATTGTAAGACGACCAAAAGTTTTACTAAACAATGTTCAGTGAACAGAGAGGAATTTCCTGATATCTTGCAAACGGACTTTCGGGTAGTTGTAGTATTGTCGGGAAATGGGCTCGAATCGCATTATATCTGTTTGCCTATACACTCAGCAAATTTTGAATTTCTAGAGATGTTAATGAGTATATGTCATTTCGTCATCAGCCTGTTACCATTTTGTGAAGGGTGGCACAGGAAAAAACGTGTGGCTTTTTATTAATTATCACAATGCACTTTTGGACACCAACGGTATGAAATACGGAGCTGTTAAACACGCACAACACACACATTTTCCACATTACGTGGTCAGGGTATTACCTTTCATGCCCACATGTAACCCCTTCTCCAAGGAGCGAAAACGGGATTGGCTGTGGTATGAAACAAAACTTTAATTTCGACTTAAAAAGTTTGCATATTGTAAAATTTAAACATATAATAAGTCATTTTAAACAGTAAAAAATGTGTTTAAACATGTTTTATTGTCGAAATACACGTTATAAAATCCTGATAATATAAGCTTTGCCACCGCTTAGTGGAATTAAGGCGGGACCACGTAATGCACAAGTCACGAGCTAATCACGTCTAGAGTTAAAAGCAGACATAACAGTCGAACTGAAATGTAGCATTCAGAGAACTCACCCATACAAAAACAGGCATATAAAACATTACACGGATCTATATAAGCAAAGTGTGCGACACCCCAAACATAAAAGGGTTGACAAAAGGGATACAGCCTTGAGACGGCCAGTAGCAAAAAGGCCGCTGAGGGTTTAAACCAGGTTCTAGAGTACTCCAAACCTTGTAACCACAATTATAAAACAGCACGGTGTAAATAAGGAAATCCAGCCATATTAATAGGCGGCGTTAATAGGAAATAAAAGTAAAACAAAGATAAGTTCACGTGCAGAAATTATCTAAACATAATGTGTAATTGTTAAAGTCATTACTCAGAAGATGTGTGATGAAGACGAAGGGCGACTGTTCTCATTAGAATCTTTCTATCTCACATGGTTTTCTAAAGGTCCGAAGTATATCTTACCTTCTGTGATTGATTTTTTTAATTTAATAATATTTTATTGCTTGATGTTATTTACATAAATACATGTGATATAAAAATTACAATAATAAATAACATTTACAAATGGATTGGACCACGAGTTAATTGATTTTAATGCATGCCGTGGTCAAATCGCCTAATCCCCTGAGGATTTTAGTGTTAAATGGTGTGGTAGAGAACATGCTGACCTTAACTCCCTTTCTACTGGGAAAAATACTATGTTTAACATCATAGATACCCGTATTAACTTCTATACGGCTAACACCTCCCTACATCCCACTAGACCTAGGTTTTCATTTCGAAATTTAAAATCGGGAATCCAGGAATTTCATAATCAGTTTGTTCCTGCTGATAAAGCAGCTAATAATGGAATAGGAATAGACGAAAAGCAAAACAGTCTTCCAACGATGGACTGGATTCCCAAATTACACAAACAACCATATAAATCCGTTTTATTTCCAATTCTAGTTCTTGCACCACTACAAATATCTCCAAACTTTTAACATCTTGTCTTACTGCCGTTAAAGATCACGTTAAACAATATTGTGCTAAATAAAAGCTTATGAAAACTCTGGGATTAATTTAATTTGGTCTATTAAAAATTCAGGCGATATTCTTGATAAAATGTGCAATAAACGTCAAGCTTCATCTATAAGTATGTATGTTTTTCTACATTATATACAACTTTACCATACCACCTTACCAAAAACAAGCTTATTGCTCTCATTCAAAAAAACTTTTGCAAGGGAAGATACTACATTTTTGGCATGTAACAATATTAAAGCGTTTGTTACTAACGGCAGTTTGGACAATTACATTATATGGACTTGCAATGAAGTTTGTGAATCACTTATTTTTCAATTAGATAATATTTTCGTCAGGTTGCAGTGGTTGTTGTATTCTAATGGACGTATATTTATGAGATTGGAAAGTTATTATGATAAGTGGTATGGAACTACCGTTTATAGACAAATTGTTGGTATTCCTATGGGTACGAACTGTGCACCCCGTGTTGCAGATGTGTTTTTATATTGCTATGAAAGAGATTTCATGTTGAGTCTTTCACCAGATACCTAGGCAGATGTTATTGAATAAATACTGAAAAGTGGATCCCTTGGAAGCAACAAACACAAACAAGAGATAAAAGTAGCAGACTCGGTTTTATTGAGTCTGTTCATGAGGGGTAATGTAAAGTGCAACACCTCTTAAGCCTCCTAGCACCGGCTTAAGCGATATTCTACTTTAAAGCCACAAATAATGGGCATGATGGATCCCAAAGGACCAGTAAGTAATAACACTACTGATTTGTAGTCGTTGTAGTCGGGGCGACTTTTTACGGCCGCCACACAAACAAACGCTGGTGTGAATGTCAATAAACATCAAAAAGTGGATCTCTTGGAAGCAACAAGCCTTTAATGACACCTCTCGATATCTGGATGACATACTGAACATTGAACATTGACAACCCTTTCTTTTCTACTTTGGTTAATAATATATATCCTAAAGAACTTCAACTTAACAAAGCTAATACTTCTGATATTAACTCTTCTTTTCTCGATTTACATCTCTCTATTGAAAAGGTGAAATAATTAGCCAAATTTATGACAAGGGAGATGATTTTAATTTTGATATTGTTAATTATCCCCATTTAGATGGGGATGTTCCCCGAGCAACTTCTTATGAGGACTTTAATCTTTGTATAACTAAAAAGTTACTCAATCAGGGTTACCGTTACCATAAACTTCGTAAAACTTTTGCAAACTTTTATTATCGTAACCCTGATCTTCTTTCCAAATATAAAAGTAATTTAAGAACTCTTCTGCGACAAGGACTATCACAACCTGACTTCTATGGTGATGTAATTTAAAAACTTCGTAAGATCCTTGGACATGATCACTTTCATACTCTCTTTGTTAAACTTGTTTATCAACAGAGGTCATGACCCTATTATTTTGCAACGCCCTGCATGTTTGGTGGTGGACCCATTTACAGTTCGCCACTATGCTTTCCTCTTTAATTGTGAGATGACCGGACAGGCTGTGGACCCTATGATGACGTCTACCTAAAGCCCAAAAGGACGGTGACGTTTGATGTTTGTCTGAGATCTTGTCTTGTCGTGCCCTCAATGGTCTGTTCTCTTAATTGTTGCTCTGGCTTCTGCCATGTCACTGAGTACATTCTTTGTGGCTTTCTAGGCTATTGTTTTTTTGTATGTATAAATACACGAGCATCTGTGTGTTTTACTTATATTGCCTATTAATGCTGCCTTGTTGGTTAATGCTGCCTTGTTGGTTAGAGAATAGTTCATGGCGGGGATTTCTTTATTTACTCTGTCCCGTTTTAATGGGATGACAGTAGAGTAAGTATGAGGTTTTTTTGCACCCTATAACCTGGTTTAAACACCCCCAGGCGGTAGCCCTATTGTCAACCCGTTTTGTGTTTAGTTTAAACTTATTTATTTTACATCGATTGTAACGAAAGCTCTATGAACTTATTTGAATCACTCTCGATGTCTTCCTGGGCAGAACCAGTACTAAGCAAATGCAGATAAAGTGTCTTGCTAAGGGACACAACGCATATGTCAGGGGCGGATCCAGGATTTCAGCTTAGGTGGGGGGCGTAAGATTTTGGTAAATTTTCGGGTCCGTCTCCATCCTTATAAAGCAGTTGCGGTAGTGCATTGATAGGGTAAAACTGACCGATTTCAAATAAAAGGATTTAACAATGTGTTAATTAAACCACTCATTAGCCATTATGCGTCGAGCGAGCGAAGCGAGCGATACAATTTTTTTATACTGAGGGGGTGCATCGAAATTGTTTGATATTTTATGGACATACATGTATGAATAAAAAAAGTCCGTTTTCAAATAAAAGGATTTAACAATGTGTTAATTAAACCACTCATTAGCCATTATGCGTCGAGCGAGCGAAGCGAGCGAGACAATTTTTTATACTGAGGGCGTGCAACGAAATTGTTTGATATTTTATCTACAGTAACATGGACATACATGTATGATACGGAATTTTTAGAGGCCCCCCCCCCCCCCCCACCTTGGTTCCGCTAGTGTATGTCAATGAAGGGGATCGAACCCACGACTTTTAGATCATGGGTCCAACGCTCTACCACTTGACCATAGCGCTCTGCTTTTGTGTTTGTGACGTCATATGCCTTTATTCTTTGTTGACATTGCCATTCATGTTTGTCCTTTTGCGTGTTTTGAGATTTACTGTGTTTTGTGAAAGCTGCATTTCCTGTTCGACTTTTAAACTTATTTTTTATGGAGGAAACTTATACACTACAAACCACATTTATTGATATATGTATCCTTATTAAATAAAACATTGTTCATATGTACATTAAGTAAACATACTGATTTAATTGTTCAGAACGTTGGAATTAATCATTGCAAAATAATATCATCGTTAACTCTATCAGAGCACAACAGATATATGACTAGTTTACAATGTCTTTCATAGCCGTCTTTATAATTCATAACCTTGAAAAGTGATACGTCACAATTTCTTTCTTTGCAATGGCCTCGCTGTGCTTATTTTCTTCTGCGATATCTGTTGCAGAAACAAGCATAAGCACGACTCTATTTTCCGTGTAAGAACCACACAGTCGTTCAAACAGCATTTCCTCATTTGTATTCGAAGATGATGCACAAAACAGCTGAGCTGGTGCATGGGGCATCAAAAGGGATGCATCAGGGGCTGGGGACATACCAAACATCGCTTCTTCCGTTAAGTCAATCATGGTGTGTGAAGACGTCTGAAAGAAAGAAAAGTGTCACGCTTGGTGTAATACTTATACTTACCGAACTATTTTCAAATTTTCGTAGGACTTAGCAGTTCAAATTAAACACAAAAGTTACCCAAGAAATATGTATGTAAACTATCTTAATAGGTTCTCTTTAGTCTGCGAGAAAATAGGATTTCGAATAAACCAATAGACACAATTGAATACGATTCTACTGTTGTTTTGTTTTGTTTTTGTTTTGTTTTTTGGTCTTAGCAGTTCAAAATAAATTGAACACAAACGTTACCCCAGACATGTATGTAAACTATCTTAATATGTTCTCTAATGTGCAGTCTGAGAGAAACTAGAATTTCGAATAAACCAATATGCACAATTTACACCATTCTACTGTTTATTTACTCATTTTTTTGTTATTATTTAAACCATTTATTTTAGTTAGCGTGATATCAGGTTTTGTTTGAAGCTGTGGCTAAAGTCTTGAAGTTTGCCTTCACCATGACATTTTGTCCGACATTTGAACAACCCCACTTTGATATATTTTAAATACAGTCTCTTGTACCATACATTAGACTTCATTTAAATGAACTAATAATTTATCTCATTTTGATATTTATGTTAAATACATTCCCTGGTACCATACATTTCATTTAAATGAAATAAGCATTTCGAACTTACGGTTAAACTGTCCATGTAAATTTGCTTTAAGCTCTTTGCTATGGTAACCGCTGTTGATAATGCTCCTCTCGTCTTTACTGTTAAATGTGCGTCCTGAGAATGTTCACAAACATAGTTAAAATCATTTAAATTGAGAGTTCTAAATAAAACACGTTTTGCTGAAAACTTCAAATTTATTCGGTTAGGTTATTTTAGAGAAAGATACAATGCTAATAAAGAAGGAATGAATGAATGAATGGTGTTTTACGGCACGTCGACACATAAATAGGTCATATTGTGCGCAAAAATTGACTAAAAAATGAAGAAATGAAGTATTAATTAAAAATTAATGTAAATATATAAAGATAAAACTATTAAAAAATAAGGGATGATAAGGTGTAATATAAACTATGTATGTAAATCAACAAGTATACCCGTCATTGACATCGCATAGAACATGCATGTGTTCATCTAGACGTTCTGTGTATGAAATGTTCAGGTTCTCAGGCTACTGATGGCCTGGAAGGGTAGCTAACCAAAACCCTAAATCCGGAATCAGTGAAGTGTAAAAATACACTAAACTTGAGATGGTGACATTAATGACTGCTTATTACTTATCCAGTGGCTGTGTATACTCTGGGCTATTAGTGACATATAATTATAGTTACGGAGCTTTGCAAACCATTATCCAGAATCAACAAAAAGGGAAAACGTAGGCTAGTGTCAGGCATGGTGACCTAGTGAGTACATTTCTACATGTATTTGTTTATACAGTTTGAAGATACTATGTTTTTATGAAGCTATGTAGAACGCATTCCTTTCTGAGTGTACGATGATCTGACAGATTGGGACTCTATGGTGAGCTCTATGGAAAATGCTGCCTAGTTTGCAAGAGGATTATGGTGGGCTCTATGAAAAATGCTGCCTTTAATAACAAACTTCCCGTTTTATTAGACTGAGAATATGGTTTGAGTATGTTTCGTCCTATAATCCGGCTTAAACCAACAGCGGCCATTTTGCCATGACCTTTCCAAGGAGGTACCTTTAAAGGCAACACATGTGTGTGTGGCGTTTCACCTTTTTCCAAATGAATACATATACATTCCACGTACTTGATCACAAGCAATCAGCAGTGAGTATTTTAATCAGCCGTGCTAGTTTGTTAGCATGCTATCGAAAACAACTGAAATTAAAATATATAAACATGAACAACTCTGCTAACCTGCTTTTTGAAGCCTGTTGGATGTAACGCTCCATCCAGACTTTGGAAATCTAACTGTGTCAAGTAACTGTAACTTATTTCTACTTGGTTACTATGACCACTAGTCTGGATCTTCTGTTTGGGCAGTATCACAGCTACGTCTGCTGTTTTGAACGATTCACAAAAGTCACATGATGTTGAAACGCCTGAAAAAATAATTGCGAATGAAAGAACAAGGTAAGGTAAGAAGGCATTTTGGCTACCAACATATTCAAAATGAAAAAAGAGAAAAAATCATAATACTGAAATTGCTGTGTATGTTAAAAATAAATTGATCATACTCTGTCTTCAAAATATGTTTTTATTTATCTAAAAGATTTCACAAGGTCTCACGAAATTGCATATTTAGTAATGTTGTCATATTTTGTAGATTGTGTACCTTTTTGGGCAAGATTTTGATCCTAAATTATAGAGCTTTTTGGCTGATGACGTGTCCCTAGTATATACCTACTTTAGAGCATTCACACTTTTAATAAGTTTTAATATCGATTCGGATCATTTGTAGCTAAAACAGGTACTAAAAATGCGTGCATTCAAATATTGGGTACCAATTTTGCCCCTTATCATACCGAGCCCTTTTTTCAACTGAATCCTTTTTTTCTGGTAGTGTTTCCAACCAATATCCTGACACTTCTGAATAAGGTGTTCAAATACATGTATGTTGTGTGTAGATATTATGTTAGGCATCTAATAAATGTATATAATGCCAATTTCATCCAGAAACGAATTTATACTTAGTATGTTATGATACTTATTTATTTATGATTTTATATATGTTTTATTTTATTCCACAATGCATCATCAAAAAACATATCAGTATTGCTGATATTTTACAAACCTAATTGATACTATTGTAAATACGTTTACTGCCTGGCCTTTCCGCGGTCAATGGCAAGCATCCGACTTTTGTACATTGGACCATATGATTTTTGGAGAGGGGATAATGTAGGAGTCCGGGAACCATGGCCTACTCTTACTATGGAATACATTCATATGGTTCTGTAACCTTGATACACGAGACAGTCCTGTTACCCCATCGCCCCCCCCCCACCCCCCACCCCCACTCCCCCCCCCCACCCCCACCACCCACATTCATCCGACTGATGAACATGTCTGTATTTAAATAGCTACTTACGAGCCAGTGAAGGGAACACGCAGTCTTATTTAAATAGCTACTTACGAGCCAGTGAAGGGAACACGCAGTCTTATTTAAATAGCTACTTACGAGCCAGTGAAGGGAACACGCAGTCTTATTTAAATAGCTACTTACGAGCCAGTGAAGGGAACACGAGTCTTATTTAAATAGCTACTTACGAGCCAGTGAAGGGAACACGCAGTCTTGGAGCTCACAAGCCACACCGGTAATACTGTCAAAGTTTTCTTGTTGATCGCACAATATCAGCTCTATGTGCTGAAACATAACGGATGGCTTATACTGATACAGTTATATAATACATACCAACAAAAAAAAAACTTGGAAGGTAAAGGATTATGATTTCGATGTAGATGTTATAAAACTACGGGGCCAGTAACAGTTAAAGAGCTATGGGGCAAGTAGCAGTTAAAGAACTACGGGGCCAGTAACATTGCATCAGTCAATTGCCAAACGTCATTGATAATCATGTATATTTTAGTGTAGATTGTACACTTAAGTTACATTTGCATGTACGACACCAACACAAACAGGTCACATGGAGCTACTCCAGTGTAGTATCATAGCGTATAACACAAAGTCTAGAATAATAGTGTACAATGATAATGTAGAATCATAGTGTAGGATCACAGTGTAGGATCATAGTGTAGGATCATAGTGTAGGATCACAGTGTAGGATCGTAGTGTAGAATCATAGTGTATGATAATAGTGTACAATGATAGTGTAGAATCATAGTGTAGGATAGTGTAGGATCATAGTGTAGGATCATAGTGTAGGATCATTATGTAGAATCGTAGCGCAAAATTATAGTGTAGGATCATAAGTGTAACATAGTGTAGAATCGTAGTGTAGAATCATAGTGTAGAGTCGTAGTGTAAAATCGTAGTGTAGAATCGTAGTGTAGAATCATAGTGTAGAATCTTATGAATGGTAGTTTAAAAGCATAGTGCAGAATCGTAGTGTAGAATTATAGTGTAGAATCAAATTGTAAAATCGTTGTGTAGATCGTAGTGTAGAATCGTAGTGTAGAGACTTAGTGAAGAATCATAGTGTAGATCATAGTGTAGCATCAGTTTAGAATCATAGTGTAAAATCGTAGTTTACAATCATAGTGTAAAATCGTAGTTTACAATCATAGTGTAAAATCGTAGTGTAGAATCATAGTGTAGAATCATAATTGTAGAATCGTAGTGTAGAATCGTAGTGTAGAATCATAGTGTAGATTATAGTGTAGAATCATAGTGTATAATCATAGTGTAAAATCATAGTGTATAATCGTAGTATAGAATCGTACTGTAGAATCATAATTGTAGAATCGTAGTGTAGAATCGTAGTGTATATCAGAGTGTAGAATCATAGTGTAGAATCGTAGTGTAGATCAGAGTGTAAAATAATAGTGGGGAATCATATTGTAGAGGATCACAGTGTAGATCATAGTGTAGAATCAGAGTGTAAAATCAAAGTGTAGTATCAAAGTGTAGAATCAAAGTGTAAAATCGAAGTGTAGAATCGTAATGTAGAATCGTAGTGTATATCATAGTGTACAAACGTAGTTGTGTAGATCAGAGTGTAGAATTTTAGTATAGACTCGTAGTGTAGGATCCTAGTGTAGAATGCTAGTGTAGACTCGTATTGTAGAATCGTTGTGTAGAATCATAGTGTAGAATCACAGTGTAGAATCATAGTATAGGATCAGTGTAGACTCGTCGTTTAGATCAGAGTGTAGACTCGTAGTGTAGAGTCGTAGTGTAGAATGCTAGTGTATAATCGTATTGTAGAATTGTAGAATCCTAGTATAGAATCACAGTGTAGAGTCATAGTGTAGGATCCTAGTGTAGATCACAGTGTAGAGTCATAGTGTAGGACCCTAGTGTAGAATCACAGTGTAGAGTCATAGTGTAGGATCCTAGTGTAGAATCTAGTGTAGAATCATAGTGTACACTCATAGTGTAAAACCATTGTGTAGATCTTAGTGTAGGACCATAATGTAAAATCGTAGTGTAGATCAGAGTGTATATCATACTGTAGAACATAGTGTAGACTCGTAATGTAGAATCATAGTGTAGATCATAGTATAAAATAGTGTATACTCCTATTGTAGAGTCAGAGTGTAGAATCAGAGTGTAGACTATTAGTGTAGAATCATAGTGTAGACCATAGTGTAAAATCATAGTGTAGGATCATAGTGTAGAATCATTGTGTAGAATCATAGTGTAGGATAGTGTAGAATCATAGTGTAGAATCGTAGTGTCAGATCGTAGTGTAGAATCATAGTGTAATATCGTAGTGTAGAGTCTTAGTGTAGAATCGTATTTAAGATCATACTGTAGAATCAGTGTAGAATCGTACTGTAAAATCGTAGTTTATAACCATAGTGTAGAATCGTAGAATCGTAGTGTAGAATCATAGTGTAGAAGTACAGTGTAGAATCATGGTATAAAACCATAGTGTAGAATCGTAGTGTAGAATCATAGTGCAGAATTGTAATGTAGAATCATAGTGTAGAGTCATAGTGTAGAATCATAGTGTAGAATCATAGTGTAGAATCATAGTCTAGCATCGTAGTGTAGAAGTACAGTGTAGAATCATAGTATAAAACCATAGTGTAGAATCGTAGTGTAGAATCATAGTGTAGAATTGTAATGTAGAATCATAGTGTAGAATCATAGTGTAGATTCGTAATGTAGAATGATTGTGTATAATCGTAGTGTAGAATCGTAGCGTAGAATCATAGTCTAGCATCGTAGTGTAGAATCGTAGTGTAGATTTGTAATGTAGATTCGTAATGTAGAATGATAGTGTAGAATCGTAGTGTATAATAAGTGTGTAGAATCATAGTGTAGAATCGAAGTGTAGAAACAACTGAGAAAGAAAAATACCTGTTCTGGTATGACGTCACCGGAAGCAATAAGTTGTAACAGATGATACGCCGTAGGAGACGCTGCTTCCGTCACTAGAAACCTCATTTTCTCGTGGAATTACTGTAAAATGCAATGATACGATCTGGTATAAGTGTATGCTTAAAATACTGACACAAGCATATTTAAGTGCAGACAACACGGTGACATCTGGGATTAGATACCATACAAAATGTCACAACACTAGTTGTCACTTAAATACAGTTTACTCTATAATATGTCATATTAAATACTCTATCTCTGCTGTAACGTTACTATGTTTAACAACTTGACAATGCTGAACAACTTACGTGACAGTTAATACGACCAGTCCTTCTATGCAACTGCTGTGTTTACACGCATGTTCCAGTTTATCCAAGTTCACGATTTAGGCCGTTATCTGAACTTTATCCATCCGTATTAATGTATTTTAGCCTGGTATGCAGATATCATGAACCTAAAACATCCTGTGTTGAAACCACCATTTAAATGTATCGATATATTGAGATATAGTTAACACTATCACCTTCTTTAACGCATTACAATTGAAAACAAAATATGTCTTTCTTTGATTCGTGTGTGTATTAAATCCCATTGAGATTGCATTTGAAAAAGGTAAAAATTAGAAATGAAATAATCTTGAATATTGTTGCATGACACTTTCCGTGTAGTATGTTTACACATTATTCTAGGCAGTGCGACCATTGAATTATAAATACATACTTGATAAATATGTGAATTAGTCAATACACACATGACCTTGAGTATGACATTCACTGAGTATGGATCAATACACACTTTTATCAAGTTAGAATGTACTATTCAAGTATAGCACAGTCTAGATATAGTGTAAACATATTAAACTGCAAGTTGCTTGAAAAAATATTCAGGATTATTTGAGTTCTTTTTTTTTTTTGCTTTTGTTGTACCTTAATTCATTGCGATTCCACAGAAGGGGATATACTCCTTGTGTGACCACGCGGTATCGTGTGATAATCTCGAGCGATTCAATTAATGACCACATGAACCTAATCCACAAACGAGTCTTTATAGGCCATGAATATGGGTTTGGAAGTAACAAAAGAAAGAAAATAGAACGTTTACAATTTGCGCGTAGTTAAGAGAATTGCATACGTCTCAGTACAAAAGCATTCCTAGCTAATGTCAAAGGTCATTCATGGGTCAATGGACAGCACTGTGTTCGAGTCTCACCGGCGCAAGTGCGTTTTTTCTACGGCAAGCCACCTTACTCTCTTGTTTGTGTTTGTTGCTTCCAATGGATCCCTTTTTCAGTATTTATTAGTATTTATCCAAAATAAGATATCTCTCTATCTTATCTGTAATTGTTAGAAATATATCTTTCTACTGAAAAGAGATATCTCTTAAATCTGGGACGAAAATCACATATATAGAGCCCTGCTTAAATCAGTCACATATATAGAGCCCTGCTTATATCAATCACATATATAGAGCCCTGCTTATATCAATCACATATATAGAGCCCTGCTTATATCAATCACATATATAGAGCCCTGCTTATATCAATCACATATATAGAGCCCTGCTTATATCAATCACATATACAGAGCCCTGCTTAAATCAATCACATACATTATATAGAGCCCTGCCTAAATCAAGATAGCTTCGTAAGCCAGAGAGATATCTAAGTAATAAAGATATATCATTAAGATAAAGAGATATCTCTATAAGCTAGAGAGATATCTCCTTAACGTAACACAATATCATCATACAACTCTTATAGAGTTGTCTCTATTGCTTAAAGATATATCTCTCTAGCCTTAACAGATATATTTCTAGCTGACAGGGATACATTTCTTAAGATAAAAATATGTTTCAATTAATTGGCGGGAAAATATCGTAATCAATCATATTGATTATTTAAAGATATATCCCTCTAGTTCAACGATATATCCCTCTAGTTCAAAGAGATATCCCTCTAGTTCAAAGAGATATCCCTCTAGTTCAAAGATATATTCCTCTAGTTCAAAGGGATATCAATCTATTTCAAAGAGATAGCCCTCTAGGTTAAAGAGATATCCCTCTAGTTCAAAGAGATATCCATCTAATTCAAAGAGATATCCCTCAAGTTCAAAGAGATATCCCTCTAAATCAAAGATATATCCCTCTAGTTCAAAGAGATATTCCTCTAGTTCAAAAAGATATCCCTCTAATTCAAAGAGATATCCATCTAGTTCAAAAAGATATCCCTCTAGTTTAATGAGACATTCCTCTAGTTCAAAGAGATATCCCTCTAGTTCAAAGAGATATTCCTCTAGTTCAAAGGGATATCCCTCTAGTTCAAAGAGATATCCCTCTAGGTTAAAGAGATATCTCTCTAGTTCAAAGAGACATCCATCTAGTTTAAAGAGATATCCATCTAATTCAAAGAGATATCCCTCAAGTTCAAAGAGATATCCCACTAAATCAAAGATATATCCCTCTAGTTCAAAGAGATATTCTTCTTTGAGATATAGTTCTGCGTTAAAGAGATATATTTCTTTCTTACCGAGATATCTTGCTTGGGAATAAGTACTAATGTGGCTTATAAATGCAAGAACAAGTTATATATTTGTCTCTGTTTACGTCATATTTGAAACATTTCAAATATTAAACGCACGTACTCCGATTTAACCCTACATCAATTTCAATTTTCTCATAGCTTGTTCAAGCTTACCGGGTATTCATATGGATTTATGCATCCACTTTTGTCACCATGACGTACTACAGTAATTAAAAAGTTTGTACATTCTGTAAACCTGTCGCCTCAGTTAACAGTATTAATATATGTATATAGTTAAAGTAGCTATCATGCCAACAACAGTCAAATTTTACAACAGATAAACACTGTTTCTAAGCATACTGACGACGAGGGATATACATAACTTACATATGTTAAGAATCTAAACTGTATAGACACAATATAAACGGCTTTAACCAGCCAAGCCAAATCACAAAACTGTTGCTCGAATTAAGTTACCAACTCATAATTCATTTTACGCAATTTCAATCACGGGTATTTTAGAACCCATGAATAAACCTATACTTTTAATTGGCACATATACATTGTTATATAACCTGAACACTTGGACAGAGTTTTGATAAACGGTTTTGTAGTGTAATTTTGCCGTTATTTGGCGGGTTAGTTTCTTTAACATATCCAATATCAGTACTATCCGTAATCGTTTTACTAGGGCATATAACGACTATGGTCGAAATCAAGTTATAACAAGTAAACTTCTTCAGAAGGTGTTCGCTATCACAAACTGCGTAGATCTTTCTCAAAGTTCTATCAAGGCAACACAAACTTACAGGAGAAATACATCACCAACCTTAAAAAACATTTCTATGGAGATGACTTGTGATCTATAAACTTCGGAAATTAAAGGGGGCCCGACGGATTTCCTGACCATTTTACACAATTAATCAGGAAATTTGTCAGAAAAAGGTACGACCCTTTAGTATGGCGATTGACCCCTCTACAGTCCGTCACTACGCTTCACGTTTGTCTTGTGCGATGACCGGACAACCTCGTGGGACTGCATGAATGCACCTATGAATCACTGAAAGAGGAGGTAGGTGCATGCACTTTCGTCTCTCGAGTTTTCTGGCCGTACCATAGATTGAATTTCTCTCTGCTGTAGTTGTTCAGTCCATTTCTGGATACATCCTGAGGTATGTCTAATTATGTTTTATATAGTTTTACAGTAACCTACGTGAATCGTTTCCTAATGTCACTCGCTTTATTGTTAAAGATTTCCCTTTGATGGAAAGTATTTTTGTTTACACAGTATTGCCAGTTTGGGCGCTGATAATAGCGAGGTTGTGTACACATTCACTCGATTTAAGCTAACCAGTAGATATTGTTGCCTACTGACTGTTCGAAGTCGGTAATCATGTCTTCACCAATCGTTGTGTTGTGTATTGCCATTGTCATAGTACATTTACAAAGCTCTTTGTGGTGCAGTGCGGACCTACGGAGCCATTGCCTTTGTGGTGCAGAGCGGACCTACGGAGCCTTTGTGATGCAGAGCGGACCTACGGAGCCATTGCCTTTGTGGTGCAGTGCGGACCTACGGTGCAGAACGGACCTACGAAGCCATTGTCTTTGTGGTGCAGAGCGGACCTACGGAGCCATTGCCTTTGTGGTGCAGAGCGGACCTACGGAGCCATTGCGTTTGGGTGCTATAATTTCTTGTTGTGTACTTAAAGGTTTATTCTCTCCTTGCTATGGTTTCTGCCAAATCATCGAGTATTTAAACTGTGGCTTTCTAGGCTTTTGTGTTTATATTCATTTATACATGATCTTCATTGTGTTTTACGTAAATCCCCTAAAAATGCTGTCTAGTTTGTTAGAAGATAGAACCTGGCGGGGATTACTTCATTTACACTCTCCAGACCTCGGTTTATTGATATCTTTTCAACACAACTTTCTATTATTATGGTACAATACATGCACAGTTCTTTTCCTTTGACTAGGGTGCTTTAACACACGGCAAATATGTTCTCTGATTATGCTTGACTTGGTAAATCGCTCAAATCTTTCTAAAAGAAATATCATATCAAGACCTGTTCTTTCAATTTGTTTGCAAAACATATGGCCCAGTTCTTCCTTGGTGCGTACACATACATTATAACAAACAGATAGAAAACTTTCTATCTGAACCATTAACTATGACGTACTTCCTTTATGTATCTGATATTGGTGGTGGTACGGTCTTGATGCAAACAAAGTACGTATGACGATGACATAGGCCAATTTCCTCGCTTATGTCAGTAAATCTGTTACTGGGGTATGTTTAAGCTGGAATGTTTGAATATATTACAAATATCACGAGTCATATACACTTATAATTATTTATTCTAAATTTTAAATGTACTTTTGGAGATATTATTAAATACGTTCTAATTTGAATTGGTTGTAATTAGGATTCAATTTCACTTGTCACTCTGCAACTCTGTTACAAATATGTGGAGGAATTCAATGTTTAAAGTAACTCTCCCAACAATTTACACTTAATATATGCTATGTAATAATGCACATTGTACAATGTGTATCTACCTGCATGTTGTGTATACTATACTCATGACTCATGACGTCATTACTGTTATAAACTGAGGGAATAAAATATTTGATTTGATTTTGATTTGATTTTGATTTGTTGTAAAGTACTCAACGCCTTGTTGATTTTTGTAGTCAAACACTGGTATTATGTATACCATTATTGTTCGAGCACACACTGAGGTACATGTCAAGTAGACACTGTGGTATTTATTGTGAAGACGAACACTGAGGTATATGTTGTCAAGTAGACACCGCGTATTTATTGTGAAGACAAACACTGTCCAGTAGACATTGTGCTATGTATTGTAAAGACGAACACTGATGTATATATTGTCCAGTAGAAATTGCGTATTTATTGTGAAGACGAACACTGAAGTATATATTGTCAGGTAGACATTGTGGTATGTAATGTGAAGACGAACACTGCGGTATATGTTGTCAAGTAGACAATGCGTATTTATTGCGAAGACAAAAACCGAGGTATATGTTAAGTAGAAATTGTGGTATATATTGTGAAGACAAACACTCAGCTATATATCGTCAGGTATACATTGTGGTATGTATTGTGTAGAAAAACACCGAAGTATATGTTGTGAAGTCGACACTGCGTATTTGTGAAGACAAACACTGAGGTATATATTGTCAGGTAGACATTGTGGTATGTACTGTGAAGACAAACACCGAGGTATATGTTTTCAAGTAGACACTGTGGTATATATTGCGAAGACAAACACTGAGTTATATATTGTCAAGTAGACTGTGGTATGTATTGTGAAGACAAACTCCGAGGTATATGTTAAGTAGACACTGTTGTATGTTTTGTGAAGACAAACACTGATGTATATGTTAAGTATACACTGTAGTATGTATTGTCAGGCAGACACTGTGGTATGTATTGTGAAGACAGACACTGGGGTATATAGTGTCAGGTAGACATTGTGGTATGTATTGTGAAGACAAACATGTATGTATTGTGAAGACAAACACTGAGGTATATGTTGTCAAGTGGACTATGGTATGTAGTGTGAAGACAAACACTGAGGTATATATTGTCAAGTAGACACTGTGGTATGTATTGTGAAGACAAACACTGAGGTATATGCTGTTAAGTAGAAATTGTGGTATGTATTGTGAAGACAAACACCGAGGTATGTATATGTATTGACTTGCAGCCATTGTGGCGTGTATAGTGAAGACAAACACTGAGGTAATATACTGTCAAGTAGACATTGTGGTATATATTGTGAAGACGAACACAGAGGTATGTATTGGAAAGTAGACATTGTGGTGTGTATTGTGAAGACAAACACTGAGGTATATGTTAAGTATACATTGTGGTATGTATTATGAAGACAAACACTGTGGTATATATTGTCAGGCAGACACTGTGGTATGTATTTTGAAGATAAACACAGGGATATATATTGTCAGGTAGACATTGTGGTATGTATTGTGAAGACAAACAGGTATGTATTGTGAAAACAAACACTGAGGTATATGTTGTCAAGTAGACATTGTGGTATGTATTATTAAGACAAACACTGATTTATATGCTGTTAAGTAGACATTTTGGTATATATTGTGAAGACAAACACTGAGGTATGTATTGACATGCAGACATTGTGATGTGTATAGTGAAGACAAACACTGTGGTATATACTGTCAAGTAGACATTGTGGTATATATTGTGCAGACGAACACCGAGATATGTATTGGAAAGTAGACATTGTGATGTGTATTGTGAAGACAAACACTGAGGTATATGTTAAGTAGACACTGCGGTTTGTATTGTTAAGTCAAACACCGAGGTTTATATTGTAAAGGAGACATTATGGTATGTATTGTGAAGACAAATACTGAGGTATATGTTGTCAGGTAGACACTGTGGTATGTATTGTGAAGACAAACACTGAGGTATATATTGTCAAGTACACATTGTGGTATGTATTGTGAAGACAAACACCGAGGTATATGTTGTCAAGTAGACACTGTGGTATGTATTGTGATGACACACACCGAGGTATAATATATTGCCAAGTAGACATTGTAGTATGTACTGTGAAGACAAACACTGAGGTATATAGTGTTAAGTAGACACTGTGGTATGTATTGTGAAGACAAACACCGAGGTATATGTTGTCAAGTAGACATTGTGGAATGTATTGTGATGACAAACACAGAGGTATATGTTGTCAAGTAGACACTGTGGTATATATTGTGATGACGCACATTGCAGTATATGTTGTTAAGTAGACATTGTGGTATGTATTGTGAACACAAACACTGAGGTATATATTGTCAAGTACACATTGTGGTATGTATTGTGAAGACAAACACCGAGGTATATGTTGTCAAGAAGACACTTTGGTATGTATTGTGATGACACACACCGAGGTATATATTGTCAAGTAGACATTGTAGTATGTACTGTGAAGACAAACACTGAGGTATATAGTGTTAAGTAGACACTGTGGTATGTATTGTGAAGACAAACACCGAGGTATATGTTGTCAAGTAGACATTGTGGAATGTATTGTGATGACAAACACAGAGGTATATGTTGTCAAGTAGACACTGTGGTATGTATTGTGAAGACAAACACTGATGTGTATGCTGTCAAGTAGACATTGTGGTATGTATTGTGAAACAAACACTGAGGTGTATATTGTCAAGTAGACATTGTGGTATGCATGGTGATGACAAACACGGAGGTGTATGTTGTCAAGTTGACACTGTTGTATGTATTGTGAAGACAAACATCGAGGTATATGTTGTCTAGTAGACACTGTGGTATGTATTGTGAAGACAAACACTGGGGTATATATTGTCAAGTAGACATTGTGGTATGTATTGTGAAGACAAACACTGAGGTATATATTGTCAAGTTCACACTGTGGTATGTATTGTGAAGACAGACACCGAGGTATATGTTGTCAAGTAGACACTGTTTTATGTGTTATGAAGACAAACACTGAGGTAAATATTGTCAGGTAGACACTGTGTTATGTAGTGTGAAGACATACACTGATGTATATGTTGTCAGGTGGACACTGTGGTATGTATTGCGATGACAAACACTCGGGTATATATTGCCAAGTAGACACTGTGGTATGTATTGTGAAGGCAAACACTGAGGTATATGTCGTGAAGTAAACACTGCGACTTTATTGTGAAGACAAACACCGAGATTTATGTTAAGTAGGTATGATGATGACAAACACTCAGCTATATATCGTCAGGTATACATTGTGGTATGTATTGTGAAGACAAACACCGAAATATATGTTGTGAAGTAGACACTGTGTATTTGTGAAGACAAACACTGAGGTATATATTGTCAAGTGCATACTGTGGTATGTATTGTGAAGACAAACACCGAGGTATATGTTGTCAAGTAGACACTGTGGTAAGTGTTGTGAAGACAAACATTGATGTATATGTTGTCAGATGGACATTGTGGTATGTATTGCGATGACAAACACTGAGGTATATATTGTCAAGTAGACATTGTGGTATGTATTGCGATGACAAACACTGAAATATATATTGTCAAGTAGACATATAAAGTGAAGACGAACATTGTGGTGTATGTTGTCAAGTAGACAATGCGTGTTTATTGCGAAGACAAACACCGAGTTATATGTTAAGTAGGTATGATGATGACAAACACTCAGCTATATATCGTCAGGTATACATTGTGGTAGGTATTGTGAAGACAAACACCGAAATATATGTTGTGAAGTAGACACTGTGTATTTGTGAAGACAAACACTGAGGTATATATTGTCAAGTGCATACTGTGGTATGTATTGTGAAGACAAACACCGAGGTATATGTTGTCAAGTAGACACTGTGGTATGTGTTGTGAAGACAAACACTGATGTATATGTTGTCAGATGGACATTGTGGTATGTATTGCGATGACAAACACTGAGGTATATATTGTCAAGTAGACACTGTGGTATGTATTGCGATGACAAACACTGAAATATATATTGTCAAGTAGACATTGTTATATGTAAAGTGAAGACGAACATTGTGGTATATGTTGTCAAGTAGACAATGCGTGCTTATTGCGAAGACAAACACCGAGGTATATGTTAAGTAGAAACTGTGGTATGTATTGTGAAGACAAACACTCAGCTATATATCATCAAGTAGACATTGTGGTATATATTGTGAACACGAACACTGAGGTATATGTTAAGTAGACACTGCGGTATGTATTGTGAAGACAAACACCGA